>BKCP01000001.1:9167-27737 GCA_008636005.1 Striga asiatica
CTATATGGTGGTGTATACATGAACAACATTATGGGCCTGATAGCATTTCTTGCCCCGGTTTTCGTTAGGCATTTGTGGGCCGATGTTTTCGGCGAAATTTTGGTGGTTTTGATCGTCTGCATCTTGATGACTGTGCTCACGAGCATGCGGACAACTTTTACTCGTCTCACGGGCTGTCTTGTGCTGCTACTGTACCCGATTTCGTTGGCCTTGGTTTATTTGCTTACTACATCTTTCATGTGATGAGGCCTTTACAAGAACAAAATCAGATTATTTAGATTGTTGTGTAAAGTTATGTTAGTGGAGTGATGTTTTTGTTGAGGGTCCTTTTGTCACAAGTTTGCTCTATTTTAGCTGCTCATTTGCTTGTATTTGGAATTGTGTCATGGCTTTTGGTAGTCGTAGTCCCAAGTTAAAAGAAACATGCTTTGTATAATTGTAGGATTTATTATTGTCAGGACATATATATAACGTGGAGTATTGGCCTCTTACACGTTAGATTAGAGGTTTGCCGAATTTGAACCTCTAATTTATTAGTTGAGATTTGAAGTGATATTTTGAGACTTTTTAAGATTTTCAAATTTGGAGGTGAGATTTGAAATGAGATTTCATATAAGTTTTCTTAAAAAGTCTTAACAAATTCTTCATATATTTTACTTGCGCTTTAAAATCTATTGTATAATTGTTGGCAAGAAAAATTATGTCAATTGTTTTATTTATATTTATATTGTTCATTTTTATTATTAATAAAATTTATAAAACATCATATACTCATTATTATTTAACTTATGATATTAAATATTATATACACACATAAAATTTATACACATACATAAGGCGAAGTACCGACTGTATTTTTCGCACGGCCTGGCTAACGTTCAGTGGAGGTCGGGCTCACCTTTAATTCGAGCCATTAGCAGGGTGTGGCCCGATGTTTTGAGAGGGGTTAGGTGGCGAGTAGGTAATGGTGCAACGACCAGGTTTTGGATGGACCCTTGGCTCGACAACACTGGCCCGCTGCTTGGATACGTCTGTCACCCTGCGCTGGATGTAAATTTTGGGGAGTCGGTGGCCGACCTTGTTGACGACCATGGCAGGTGGAAGTGGAGTCAGCTTCACGGACTCCTTCCCTCCTCCGTGATCCTCCGGATAGCAGGGACCCGACCACCGCACGAGAAGGATGGTGATGATCGAATCGTTTGGGGTTTCTCAGAGGACGGGCAATTCACAACAAAGTCGGGGGTATCGAGCCTTATCTCAACCGGCGACCAACTCTGATAAGCTGCTTTGAAAATTAATCTGGCGCTCAAGCTCCGCAACATACTCGCCATTTTCTGTGGCTCGCGGCTAACGGCCGCCTTCTCACTAACGAGGAACGCGTGCGCCGGCACCTTGCGGCTGCGGAGGACTGCGACTTTTGTGGTGCGAGCGAATCGATACTACATGTCCTGCGGGACTGCCCATATACCAAGCATCTGTGGAATCGGTTGCTCCCAGGCGATGATAACGCTGCTTTCTTCCAACAGCCCCTAGTGAGCTGGTTGCGCAAGAACCTAGCGACACGTGGGATGGGCGAGTTTCAGAACTGGAGTAGCATTTTCTCTATTACGGTTTGGCATGCATGGAAATGGCGGAACGAGAGGATCTTCAACAATCAGACGCTTAGTAGTGAAGCACGGAGGGTGGAAATTGTGAACTTGGTTGATAGTTATGCACGTGCCGAAGCAGCGTATGTGAAGGCGGGGGCCGCGTTATATGTTACACGCATGATTTCTTGGGCCCCACCGGAACCGGGATGGATTAAGGTGAACACTGATGGGGTGTTTGATAATCTCACAGGCTTGAGTAGTGCGGGTGGAGTGCTTCGAGATGATTCGGGTGGTTGGATCGAGGGGTTTCTTATGAATATTGGAGCCTGCACCATTACAGGAGCCGATCTCTGGGGATTACTTCAGGGGCTTCAGTAGGCTTGGGACAAGGGGTACTGCCAAGTGATTGCTGAGATCGACAGTCAATGCGTGGTGCGAATGGTAATGAGCTCGAAAGGTACGTTTGGGTCACATGACACCTTGGTTAGGGCCGTTCGTCGTTTGATCGGGCGTGAGTGGAACGTCAGGGTATTGCATGTGCATAGGGAAACTAATTTTGCAGCTGACCACTTGGCGAGCTTGGCGGCATCTTGTCCGATTGGGTTGCAGAGGATAACCTCACCTCCTATCGACCTTATTCCTTGACTTGATCACGACATCATTGGGGTGTCGTACCCCCGTCGAACTCTAGCATAATAGGCCTTTGGCCTCTTTCTTTGTAAAATAAATAAATAAATAAATAAATAAAGGTATGTCACCTTTGTTATTTTCATTTACCAACGCGTTGAAACTTAAAAAATTGTGAGCTTTTCTCAATAAAAGATGAAATAAATGATCGTGCAATCCGTTTTGGACCCTAAAAAATTCGAGTAACAATAAAGGTTTTGGCATGCATATATGTCTACTTGCAGACAGCATAATAAATCATTACCATGGTAGACCAAGTCTCTTAATAATAAAAATATTGTTCTTATGCCCAAGTCTAATTTGAGCACGTGATTATTATTTATTCCAAATATTTTATTCAACAAGGAAAAGGACAAAATTGTTCGTAAATGCGAAAAACCCACAATATGAAAGGTAAGAGAAACCTCACATGATTCATGAATGGGAAGAAAACCAAAACACGCACTAGCTCTATACTTTTTTTACATTTATTAATATCAAATTTCCTTTTAAAATACCAACTTAATTAATGTAAATTATTAACAGTAATAATGTTATTAGATTGCTAAAGGCATCTCCAATGCTCAAATATTGTTGTGGTAAATTACATTCCACATCAATATATTTAGCAATGTCACAACTTTTCATCCTTCGATGTTGATCACAATGTTGTGATGATGTGGACATAATTAATGTCTACAATGTAGAGAAGAATCTGAGTCATCTACATTCTCCTCCACACTCTAGCTAGCCAATAAAAAGAAAATAGAGAATTATTCATACCAATTTAAAATTATTTAATTATTTTTTTTACTACATATTACAAAATGTTAATATTGTAGTTAATCTACATTGTGCACTGGAGATAATTTTTTAATTTCATAGTTGTAAACTTAATATTTTTTCTACATAGTTCACAATCAATTTAATTTATTGACATTTGTCAAAAGTCATTCTATAACAATATTCGTACCCAAATGTCACAGTTTAATTACAAAATTAGGTAAAAGAAATATAATATTGCACAATATAAATTTATGTTTTCTCTAAGAATGTGTGATTAAAGTTATTAAATGAAACGAGTAATATTTTAGTTCAGCTTGACTCGCCTTGTTATGGCTCGAGCTCAGCTCATCTCATTTATGTAGCTTGACTTTTGTTTTGTCAATGAACTGAACTCAACTTATTAAGACTTGAAAATAGGGATCGACATATCTCGTTAAGGCTAAAAAATATAATTTGTATGTAATTTAATGTCTTTAGCTCGACTCAATAATATTGACAAATGAACAGAGATCGACTCGATTCGTTTGCATCTCTTGGTGCGACTATCTAAAATTAGGCAGTCTAATAGCAAAATGTATTAATGAATGTGTTGACTTCTTCGTTCTATAATATCATTGCATATTTGCATCAAAACGGCTCCTATAGATATACATAGTTTACTAATATATCATGTTTTGAATAAATAACATAAATAAAGTATAACACTATTTTATATTATAAATATAAAATTTGTTAAAATACGAAGAATTCACTGGTGTAACCATGCATAAAACCGCAAAAAACATGGAATCTTCTTATAATTTAATGTGTTTTAGATGGTTACCACACCCAAATGTAATACTACAACGTTGTTTCTTTTGCCATTTACTCTAGTAAAGAAATCAATTTCCTAGGAATTATACAATACACACTCATTCATTAGAAAAATGATATATTGCCCTTGGCTAGTGGGATTTAATCCCATTGTTTTGCCAGCTAATTAGATTTATATATATATATATTATTTCACACTTGGGTGTGATGTGAACACTTGTTGGGGAATCTTGTAACGTGGAAATATTAATACAATTATACTTCCTCTATTCTATGGGCTATGGCAGATTAAAAAATAATTAGAAGAGTGAAATAAAAAAATATTCAATGACGTGNAAATCATACGAGTTAATATTGCAAAACTATATTAATTATTAATTGAACATGACAACGAAATTTTCACCAATGGGAATTTATTTATAATCTAAATCCTCTGTCACGATATGCATATCCTCTTCCCTTCGATCTATTAAAAAAAAAAAAGTTCAATATGCTATATCTATGCATATGAAAGTAGATTATCACATTAATGTAGGTAAAAAATTTTTTAGTTAATTGTAGAAGCTCACTGCTATATTTACATTAATTAAATATAATTGTATTTTTTAATTATTCTATTATATTATAATTACTACTAATACTAAGTTTTACAGTAAATGTTATACGAAATTTGCATACTTATAAAAAATAATATTACAAATATTTTTTTCAAGTTATTTATTCTAAAATTATTTTTTTCATCTCGTTAATTATTTTTTTAATAAATAGCTAATTGGTTTTTAACCTCATAACTAAACCCCTTAAAATCACATAACAATTGCTATAATAATAATAATAATAATAATAATAATAATTTTCAACTAATTTGTTGGGTAAAAAAAAAATGAATATGTACTCATGAAAATAATTCATTGACATGATATCACACAAGCATCTGATGAGGCTGCTTGAATCAACATGCAAATAAACTATATCCTAAAATTGAATATTCTTCCACGCAATGCACTTAAAATATGTACCATTTGATTAATCCCAAGTTGTTGCCTAGGAAAAACCCAGTTGCAATAGAAAACTCTACAATTGTCTGTCTTTTTGTTCTCTTCAATTTTTTTTTTTTTTTCTTTTTTTTGGGATCAATTGTTCTTCTGGTGTACACATTAATTTCTCTTATACACACATATATATATGCAAAGTTCATCCATACTCAGTCAAGCTAATAACAACATAACATTCCAAATGGCTGCCATTGCACAAGGCTTCATATTGCTCGTCTTCTTAATTTCCATAGTCGAAGGCCGAGTCTTGAGACTTTACTCATATGATAACAATCAGTACTTAATCTCAGATGGAGTTGATAGTCATGGAAACCAAACACATGATAATAATGCTCCCTCAATCCCGAGCACGTGTGACCACCAATATGGCTTCTTGCCGTGCGCGGAAAATGCAGCCGGTTTTATTTTCCAGATAATGGTATATCAAGGCCTTTTGATTTTCGGAGAAAACCAAATAGGCAGTGGGAGTAAAGTGCTGTTCAATATAATGGGAGTCGGTAAATTTGGCGGCATCATTTTTCGCATACTTATGGCTTTGCCGTCTATGGTGATGATGATCGGTAATTTTCGGAACTTTTTTTCTATAATTTCATTTTCATTTTTTCGTCTGTTACATTTCGAGTAATATCCTCTTTTTTTTCACTTTTGTAGCATAATATACTAGCTGAACAGCGTNGAGACTGCTCAGTCCCAAGTCTCACTTGGAATCGGAATTTACGCCGGAATTACAGTCTTCAGCCTCACGGTCCAATGGGGCATATGCGTAATATTAGGTAGAAAAGGTCTAAAAGACAAATCAAATGAAAATGCTCAAACCTCAATCAGCTCAAATTGCTTGCCTGCAAAAGAAAAACTCATTATCCTCAAAGGTAATTTCGAACAACAAACTAAAACGAACAATAGAAGTTAATTATTCGCTAAAACCTTCTAATTTTGTTCTGTATAAATTAAATCTCAGATACTGGTGTCGAAATCGACCAACAGACCCGTTACACAGCTGGCATAATGCTGATGTCATTGATTCCTTACATCATAGTCCAGCTGGAAGATTTTCTCCACACCTCGTCTGGAGACCGCATCGTAACTTTGATAGCACTAATCGTGTCCGCCTTGTCATTATTCTCGTATTTCGCCTATCAGGTGGATTTTATCGAAAAAGCTGAAATAATCGATCAGTAGATAAAATTTTAGATAGTCATTAACAGTGAATAGATTGTATACTATTGCCACAGGTTTTGTATCCATGGATGCAGCAAAGGAGTTTAGACTACTCAAAGTACGAAATTCTGCGTACCGGGTTTTTAAAGCACGTGCAGCGCCAGGGGAAGCTCGTCACTGAAGATGGCAAACTCAACATCTCTCTCATTCAAAAGTAATACAAAAATTCGTATCGAACTTACAATTTTCAAGATTTTCTAACATTCTTTCAAATTTATTTTACTTTTTTTTTTTCAGGCTATTTGACGATGCAGATAAAGACAACAACCAGCGGATAGGGAAGGCCGAACTCGAGAGCTTGGTGCTCGATATCATCAAGACGGGTAAAGTCACGATCGACGAGGAATTCGCGCTCTCCCAAGTGATGGAAACGTTCGATTTCGACGCTGACGATAGCATCAACATTGATGAATTCACCGAAGGGTGCAAAAAATGGATAGAAGAAAACAAGAAATCGTCCGGAGGAAGCAGTAGTGACTCGACCTCGGGAAGTGTTTTTCACGAGGTGCCTTTTTTTGTAATTTGGCGTCTGCGTTTGTTTCTGTATGGTAAATGAGCCGAAAAATTTGGAGATTTAGTTACACTATGTAGCTATACAAAAACCTGACTTTTGGTCCTTCCATAGGCACAAGTCGATCAATTTGACCGGATATGTTAGTCGGCTGTCACGTGTACGAAAAAAAAAATAAAAAAATAATATCCACGTCAGAAACTGATCACAAGACCGGCTTTTGCTGGTGGAAGGACCAAAAGTCAGGTGTTTTGTAAAGTCAACGCGATCAGCGGACTATTTCTCAATTAGGTGTCAATTACAGGACTACATCTCCAATTTTTTCATAAATGAACATAAGTAGCTAAGAAATTCGATCTATATGTATACAGCTGTTTGAGCTATTCAAGGAAAGAAAACACGACGACACACAAAAAACGGTATGTACATACATTCGTCTGTGTCTTTTGTTCAAAATCTTTTTATCATTGAAGAAGAATACAATTCCATAACCAAACATTTTTTTTTTTTTTTTTTTTTTTTTTTTTTTTTTTTTTTTTTTCTCTTGCAGATTGTGTGGCAACAAGCAGTGCACAACAAGTGGGCTCTTTTCAAGTCTATATTTCAACTCTTGCTGGGGATTGTTATGTTGACCTTTTTGGGAGGGCCTCTAATGGGTAGCATATTGCAGTTATCATATGCCATGGGATTCCCATCTTTCAGTATATCATTCGTGATTGTACCATTTGCCATGAACGCACGAGCTGTATTAGCAGCGATTTTCCCAGCCAGCCAAAAGAGTACAATAACTGCTTCTTTGACATTCTCAGAGGTAGATATCACTCTCCACTATAAATATACATTTGTTAGCATATTTTGGAAAAAAAAAAATAAATAAAAATTGTTCATTGGAGCTAAAACGAATGATTTAATTAACCCGTTTTGAATTTGTGGACAGATATATGGTGGGGTCATTATGAACAATATTGCAGGACTTACAACATTGTTGGCGATTGTGTACGCTAAAGACTTGACGTGGGATTTTTCAGCCGAAGTTTTGACGATTTTGGTCGTGTGTGCGATTGTAGGCATGCTGGCATACTCGAGCACCACTTATCCTCTGTGGACTTGCATATTGGCATTCTTTCTGTATCCTTTTTCCCTGGGATTGTTTTACTTTGTTCAGGTTTTCTTGAGTTGGAACTGACACGTTCATGAACTGGGTTATTTTCTCTGTACTTCCCTCATTCTTTACATGTTCTTCTGTTGTGTAATCTTTCGGATTACTGTTATCACACAAGAGGAGAAAAATAAAATAGAGGTCACATCATAAAAGAGTTCGTTGTGCACTTCCCCAAACGTTTGTAAACAAAAAAGTATGAAATTCCTCTGTATGTCAATATTTGAGAAGCTACAAATCAGTACCAAAGCAGCCATAATGGTATACGACATGATAAATGAGTTGCAAAAAAAAAAAAAAAAATCATAAAAACAGAGAAGGGATAATAGAAGTGGTGTCTGTAGCACTTTGAGGTACTCATACTTTTCAAAGAAAACTGCAGTTGTGTTGTGTTTTTAGGCTAAACATTAGGGTTAGTTTTATGAAGAAACTAATGTATTCAGAGGCGACTTCAAGGCCATAATTCAACCATACCCTCGTGAAAATCTTATGGCTCATATTACGTATAAATTACTATTATGGGCTCCGTAATCAAAGGAATGGAGCAGGTATCTATGGCTCTTTCAATCTAGACAAAAATGCATATAAATAATACATTGTTGAGCAAGTAACAAATCAAGTGATAAAGCAGAAAAGTACACGATGCGGAATAAAAAACCAACCTTTAGAAACATTTCTAAGGGAGCACGTAAAAAACTGAATTCTACTGCAGCCGAACTTGGAGTTGGTTTGGAGTTGGTTTTGTCCCATTTTAGTGCAATCACTGGGAATACCGTGATACGATGCTGCATAAAGAAACAGAATAAATCTGTCCAAATCAATTATACAATAATCGATGCAAATTGCGAAAGCTATTCAACTGTGCATCAGTAAACATACCATTCTTCTTTTTCCTTTTTTCTGCTTCTCCATAACATAAAATCCTGCAACTCTTTAGAAGAATGCTAAACGTATTGTACCATTTTACGAAATATTTCTATTATCTAGAGTATCTTGGTAAAATATAGCTCATACTGTGCAACCAAGGTTGAAGCCATTGCAATTGATGTTTTCCTAAAGAGATAGATATTGAAACTAAAAGGAGTAAAATGGGTAAAATAATGAAAATCCATTCCTGACACTAAGAACACTAGAACGTATAAACTTGTTAGGCATATGCAACTGAGTTATATAAAGTTAGAAGCTGAAAGTTTATGCATAGGCCAAAACCCTACACAGTGTTTGTAGGGATCTACTTTTAGGGTTGGTAATGGCCAATTGTGCCTTCCTACAGTTCATTGAGATACAATTGACTGCAACACACTAAATGTAAACATCATGTTTCTCATGATTTTAACTGATGAACTTACAAACATGCATGGCGTAAATTACTAAATTCGAGTTGTTTCGCATGCCAAATTATGTTTCACGGTCCAATACATCGAGAGAAACCAAATGTCAGGCCACAAATACTACAAATAATATCTCCAAATGAAGATATAATGTACAAATGATATTCAAGATGTTATGTCACATAACATCATATTATACATTTCTCAAATCTTAGATTTGAAATGTTGGGGCCATAAATGGCCAGACCAATTCCTATCCGAACGAGGCATATTATCAAGGACACTAAATTCAGTTTTCGGATAATTAAAAAATAAATCCACAACATAATGAATGGTAATCGACAAACAGCAGAAATGAGTCCCTAAAAAGTGGTTTATATATTTACAAAGCTGGCCAACTCAAGGCATGGTAGTATCCTTCAGCACCACTCTAGGAACTTTGAATTTGGGATTTTGCTCGAGAAAATCGGGTGGCCTCTGGTAAACGATTGAAGCTGCTCTGATCAATATGCCAGCAGTTAAACCCCAAATGAGATATTTCATGTTGTTAAATTCGTATTCGAAAAAATGGATCAGATATTTGTCCCCCATCCACTCCCTTTCTTCCGATCTTCTATTTTCGTCCTATGGGGGGAAAAGGAAAATTATCAAGTGTGATGAAAATGCGCGTGGCTAAACAAATAAAATGGAACAATAACAATACCTTGAGAAACATTTCCAAGGGAGCATCAAATACAGATTCAACCTCAGCAGCATTAGGAGAAGGGTCAAAGTCTTTCTTGTTCGAGAGTATGCCAATAACAGGAATCACCCTAAGGAGGTGCTGCATATGTGCACTAACGGGGTCAAACCATAAAATCACACAACATAAAGCATTAGAGGTTCCAATAATTATTTTTTGTGGTGCATAGGTAAAATCTAGCATTCTAATTATGTCTTTCTTATGTAACTAAAATGAAAAGAATTACGAATACACCTCCTCTATTCTGAGAATCGTTTAAAGTCAACCTTTACAGCAATTTCACTCTTAAATAAAAATCGTCGCTTAATTTATTCAGAGGCCCATTAACATGAACGGTTCACATATCTATAATAATATATACAATTACTAGGCATATAATAGATGGATCCTTCAATTGTCTCTTTCAAATTCTGAAATTGTTGTGCTCTACAAATTTCACATAACAAGGTTCCGCATTCCTCAGAACGCTTAAGTTGAGCATCAACTATTCATATAACTATAAAGCAAAATCAGGACAAAGTTATAAATTATGGCGGAATACAAGAAAAAAACTTTCTTCTCAGAAGGATGAAAATTTTATACCTTTGATAAGAATGGTTCGAGGCAAGATACAATATTAACAAGTGAAGGGTCCAATCCTATCTCCTCTTTTGCTTCCCTTGTTGCGGTCTCGGCATCATTTGCATCTGTTTCTTCTGCTTTCCCGCCAGGCAAAGAAACTTCACCTGTCTTCATCAGACAATTTATTAAACAATAGAACAGATAACAATAAAAAACTGCATTCATATCCCGTGATACAATATTAACATGAAATGTTAGGTCACAAATCAACTAAATTTCCACCATTTCAACAAATTCTCTCAACTCCAATTGTTTGAACCCGGTTTTGAGCAGCTTTAGATACGACCATAAATCCGAATCACTGATTCATTCCAATCCTCAATCATCTTAACCAACATCGGACAAAAACAGAACTCTTTTTGCTCGAAATAATTCCATATAAACTCCCCGAAATTGTCATTATAATAATTGAACGAAATGCAATCAGACAAACCAGAATGAGTAGAAAGTCGCGAGGATCTCTTGGTTAGGAAAACCCTTAACTCCCCATCATCTCCTTCGAACAGGCAAATGAGGACGGCGGCTCGTTTGGGCCTGAACCTGTCAGCGGGCTGTTGGGCCACTGGGGTTGCAGACTCCGCAAAGCCCACCTGCGAGACGACTTTCCCTGCGCTCTCCTCGATCCGCTGCTCCTCCTCCTCATCGTCGTCGCCGTCGGGCGGCGGCGGCGGTCTGTAGAGACGCAGCTGTTGTGCCAAGGCCACGAGCCTTTTGGAAGGCCCAATGCCGTTGGATGCGCCGGGATCCATGACGACGAGCTTGGTGAGGGAATTAGGGATTGGAGTTGACAAAAATGGCGTTGCCGACGATGAGAAAAGGGGCGTTGTTATTAAGGAAGCTGAGCTTCTTCTGAGTAGTGAGAGCACGTGGGTGGAGGTACTGTAAATTAATGCTTGATTCATAAATGCCTTTAATGGCCGCTGGGATCAAGTGATGAGCTCGCCATTGATTTTTGCCGTGTAATTACAGAGTCGAGCCGCGAGCACCTGTAATTTCGGTGTCTAAGGGGGCGATTGAATATGAATTCAACTAGTAAAAAATTGGTTTTTTTTTAACTATAGTTAAATTTTAAAAAAGTAGTATGGTTAGTTGTTATTAGATATATTAAAATAATATTTAAATTAAAATAATTAAAGTTGATTTGATGTAAAAGTAGGAGAAAATGATTGGAAGTGATAGTTAGTTAAAATTATGTGAGTGAATGAATAGTGAATTAAAGTTGATGTGATGTGTAATAATGATTGGTTAATATTATTTAATTATATTGATAATATTGGAGATAGTAGAGTTGAGTTAAGGTTGAGTTAAATTTGAGTTTTGAGTGAGATATTTACTGTTGAAATTATATACAATCATGCCCTAATTTTCTCTCTTTTTGATTGCAAGTGTTTCAAAAATCAAAATACCTATAACAAGACTTTTCTACGCAAACCATTGTAATTCATGGTTGGATGTTTGTTATGGTATCTTTAAAAAAATTGAAGTAATAAACTTATAAAACAATCAAATAACTTAAATTGTAAAGAGTTTTTTTTTTTTTTTACATACAAAAAAATATTTCTAATCTAATTTTGTATGCATGTGCAAAATATATCAACTATCCATATTGCATATAGACTAAAAAGAGTAGGTATATCCATCTGAATATTTAAAAAACAATTTACACATCAATATTAATTGAAGAATAATAAATTATTATTTAGTGAATACTGATTTATCGATTTTGGGATACCATAAATCTATATCTATATCTATATATATTGAAAGAGATTGACGGAATAATCTAAATAGTAACTGTGATTTTTTAATAAATAGGTTGACTTACTATTAAAATAAAAATAATTGATGGAATAATTTAGAATGTAGATGATGTTGTGTACTTCTGCAGCTATAGACAAATACTATTTATAGGACTTTCATTTTACGTAGGGGATGACACCAGTCACCTGTCACTTATGACAAGTAACATCCCACTTAAGGTTGTTCTATTTGGCAGAGAAACGGTTAGGCCGTTTTCAGATGATAACACTCCAAACCCAACTCAATTTCGATTTTATCTTAGACTTCAATTTCGCATGAACTTGCAGCAAAATGATTATAGGGGTTGGGTCCAAGCCCAAGACCGTCCCAAACCGCCAATAGTCTAATTGCCAAGTATCAAGGTCGAAGTCCCCAAGCCATACCCGAGCCCTACTTGCCGCCGAAGTCATCACCAACACTTTGTGCATAGCTTTGTTGTTCTGACCTCACCAACTTTTTTTATTATCACAAATATAGTTAATCTCATTTAATAGTCTAATGTGGGGTAGCACTTTTGACTCTTTGAATCCTACAATCATCGTTTTACGTGTTCATTTATAGCTAACGTTAATCATTTATTTTCTTACGCACCGAAAATCAGTTTTGAGAAAATAAATCTACCACGAGTATCTACTCAGAACTTAGAAATTTTCTACATAATTCAATTCAATCTGAATTAAATATTTAATCATAAAAAAAAAATTAGCCAAACTCGAATCAAACTCAATTTTTTCATACTTGACTTTCCAACAATGCTTAAACTCGAAAACCCTTGCAATTATACGTAGTGGTGGATGTAATTGATGATGTACCTACAGTTGATACAGAAAAGAAACACAATTGATAATTATAACTCATATGGTTAAAAACTTATAATGTTTTGACATAATAGATGATGAATGTAAGAAACGGAGGCAAAACGGGTGCGGTCCCACACACGTGAAATGCACCATAAACAGAAAAAGTCCAGATGAAGCCCAAGTGGGTTTCCATCCCAAAATCAATTGATGGAAGGAGGAATAGCCCATTAGACTAATAAAGTAGGTCTATTTTTCCTGTATAAACACTGTGGGACAACTCACAAGTGATATTCTAACACGCCCCCTCACTTGTGAGTCCTTAATAAGAAAGCCCAAGCCTATATACGGAGCTGGCAAGCCCTACTAAAAACAGGCTCCCATAAACAGGAACGTGGGGGGAAAACGGGTACGTCATCGCATGGTCTCACCTAGAACCGGCTCTAATACCATGTAAGAAACGGGGGCAAAACGAGTGCGGTCCCACGGATGTGAAACGCACCATAAGCAGGGAAAGCCCAAATGAAGCCCAAGTGAGTTTCTATCCCAAAACCAATTGGTGGAAGGAGAAATAGTCCATTAAACTTATAAAGTAGGCCTATTTTTCTTGTATAAACAATGTGGGACAACTTACAAGTGATATTATAAGAATGAAAATTGAGATGTATGTTTAATAGTGATGCAGTGGAATGCAAACGGTGGGTGTAAAAAGAGAAGTTTTCTTCTCTGAACTGAAGAAACCGATGTTTTCTTTTCAATCTGATATTCAACTGCCTGCCTAGAACATATCTGTTTAATATATATATATATATATATATATATATATATATATAACAACATATTCCTAACCAACATATATTGCAACATATTCCTAACCAACATTATTTAAAAGCCCAAACATAATAAACATAATACAACATAAATAAATAAACACATAAATAATAGTAATACATATAATAACAATCAAACTAAAGGCATACGTCGATAATATTTGTCGAGATATGCTAATGCAATCTCGTCAGCATCATTCTCCTCTGGGTGGAGAGGATTCGCCCTCGAATCCACAATCTCGTCGGTGTCCTGAGCGACCCAGTCGACAAAATAACCTACGTCAAAGACCATCGAGCGACCGTCCACCAAGCCGGATAACTCCCTACACTGCTCGGCACGAGAGACGAATAAAACCAGAGACGATGATGGCAAAGAACCAGAACTGGATGACGACGGATGCAGGACTATGCGAACACCCTCAAATAAAAAACTATATGTGTTGAGGCGTCCATCATGAACCACCGAGCGATCAAATTGCCAAGGTCGTCCTAATAACACGTGCCAAGAATCCATAAGAACGACGTTACACCATGTCAGGTCCTTATAAGAGGATCCGATAGAAAAGTTCACCAACACGCGTCGAGTGACACGAACATAATCATCGTGTTGTATCCACGCAAGAGCATACGGATCCAGATGAGGCTCACTTAACAACCCAAGTTTCGTGACGGCTTCGTTCGAAATAACATTCTCGCAGGAGTCAGAATCAATGACAAAACGGAACACTCGGCCGCCAATGGTGCATGTGGATTCAAAAAGGTGGTGTCGCTGGACCTTTTCCTCGGAAGATATGTGAGGAGAAAAAAGAGACCGACGAAGGACAAGCGCGTGACCCACGTCTCCCGACACATGCAGCTCTGGAACTTCCGACTCTTTATCAAAAATTGGAGGACCATCGTAAACAGTCGAATCTGGCTCCTCAACAATCAACGCCCGTGACCCTCTCGCCTTCGGGCACTGAGCCTGGCGATGTCCCGGCTCACCACAAGTGAAACAGTGCAGCCACTAGACTGCCGATTGCCACTCCCCATCGTGGGGCCAACTACACGGCCATCAGAAGGAGCACCCAAATCGAACTGAGCCGGCGTAGATGGCGCGGTACCTGAAATTCAAATAGTCTATTTTGCATATGGCGCAAAATAAGTGCCTACCTTCCAGGCTTGCTACTGCTCAACCAACAATGCCCGTTGATGTGCCCTGAAACGGAATCGGAAGTAAACAGGTTCAGTGTATCCTGGATCGAAAGACGGAGCCCACCCATATACCGTGAAACCAACTGATCCGGAGTTTCACGAATATCCACCCGTGCGAGAAGTTTATAGAATTCCTCAGTATAGTCGTCCACACTGCATCGACCTTGTCGAAGATTTTGTAAGCGCTGATACAATGTACGAACAAAATTAAACGGTAAAAATTCCCGTTCAAGATACTTACGAAACTTGAACCAAGAAGTGATTTTTGGCTTGCCCTGACGATGCCGCACACTCTTCAATTGTTGCCACCACGCAGCCGCACGATCCCAAAGTCGGGTAACAATAAGCGCCACACGACGATCATCCGGAACGACCTTATAATTGAGAGCGGATTCAACGGCGGCCAACCAATCGAGGAAATCTGCCGCATCCAAACCTCCAGTGAATTCCGGGATTTTAACACGAAAAGCCGACTCCCAACGATTATCAATTTCAAATTCAGCCCTAGGCCTGCGAAATAGGTATTAGTGTTATATACTGAAAGCTTGGCTTTGCATGTTATTACACATTTACCCTTTATGAATGAGAATCGTGTTAGATTAAACAAGTTCTACCTTCTGTTGTTCTGCACTTAGATAGGGTGGGTCGTCATCGGGCGAACCGAAGATCACTCTATCAGTCACTTGCGAACAAGAATAGTTGTTCACAACCTAGATGGACAAGAACACCCCATCCGAACGGTAGTAGTATCAACTGTACAGTTTGTCTTGACTGATTAGTTGCACTAGTACATTTATGTATTGAACAGGATCCCAGAGAGGAGAAGTTCATTTTATACTGATCGTCGTAAATGAACTAGGCCTCGGTTAATTACTGCGTTCTCTTAACCCGTAAGATATTAAACAGGCAGATATATATAATATATATTACTTTGATTCACATGGGTGAGGTTCAGTTCGCTGGATTAATATTCCTACTGTTTTGGGTAATATTATTATATATAGGATGTACTGTTAGGATATTTACGGTCACCATGTGCGTTAGTTTGATGATGTCCCCGGAGTGAGTTCATGAAAGATTGTTATGCTAAACCCTGCAGGTGGATTAAGTTCCGGCATAATAAAAATGTGATGGACGAGCGCTAGCTTCGGTGAAATAATAATAAATTAATTAATTCTAGATTGTCAGTAATCGAATTAATTAATGGACATTATATCTTAAACGTGGGGAGGTAAATCGAGTAATTATTATTGGAGTCTCAAATGTAATTTGGGCTAGGAAAAAGAAGTGCAATAATATAATGTTGGTGGCCCATTAATATTATTTAATTAATTAGAGGAGTGGGTTTAGCCCACAGTTAGTCTAATTAATTAAGGAGCCCTTTTCCTAATCTCCTAAGGGTCCCTACTGTAGCTCTATATATACATCATTAAGCTCATAAGAAGAGAATCCCAATCTCATTCTAACGAGACACGCCCCACGCCTCTCTCTCTCTAGATCTCATTCGAGCTTTATCTTCTTCTTGTTTCTCCACTGGTACAAGTAGAAGAAGGGTGTATTGAGTAATACAGTAGAAGATCTGTAGGTAAACCGAGACGAAATATATTTTGACCTACAGAACTAACCGGAAGTCCGATTGAGACGTGCGGCATACCCAGAAGACCGTCTCGACGAGAGCTTTCCATCGCTGCCGAGAACGCAGCCATCCGACGCCTCACGTGCCGTCGGAAGCTCCCAGGCTGCAAAGTTTTGTTTTGATCTGTTTGTATCCGTTTGATCCGATTTTGATCTGATCTTGTTTGTGCAACCCAAGACGTGATTTGCGGTCAATCAATTGCGGTCAACCGTTCTGATCAACCAGATCTACATAAATTTTAAGCCGTAAGTTCTCTACGTCAAACCTTTAGATCCGCTGCGCATAGGTTTACGTTTGCTATTGAATTCGTGACTTGTACATAACGAGATCCTCACAGATCCCAACAATAGGGCCACACGACCAGGCCCAACAAATTCAGCCGCTGGACCATGAAAAGGTGCAGGACGCCTAAAATTACTCTCTCCAGGTGCATCAAAATAATTGGCCCACATAACCTCTGGCCCATCTTCTTCAGCGAAAAAAAAAATTAGAATTATCGCCCATTCCACGATCTTCCACAAAATCCGCATCGCGTCGCCTCCAATCACGCCCAAATTCCGGCACAAAACCACCACCAATTCGCTGGCGCTCGCAAAACCGAACATCACCTAGGGTTTCGGCATCGTCGGCACGACCTCCAAAGTCTGTCCGCCATTGTGGGTGAAATCGGTCAGGTCGATTTTCATCTTGTCGCCGTTGAGGTTGGTGACGAAAACACCATTGTTGACCGTTGAAGGTGTCATCTGCGCGTCTGTGGGGATGGTCGGCAAAAGGATTGTCCGACCAAGTGGAGGCGTTGTCGTCACTGCCGTTCAGAGGGGGTGGGGACAGTTGTCGGGGCGCCCGCCAAATCCGCATCCGCCACGGCCTCCTCTGGGACCCCCGCGACCGCCACAGCCTCCGGCGAAGTCACGGTTCGTCTGTCCATTCTGAACCAAGGTAGCAAGAACGGTACGTATCTCATCGATTCTGGTAGAGAGATCAGTAAACCGATTGTCCATTAACTGAAATAGATCGTCTATCCGTTGAAAACGATCGTCGATGTCCGCATCACGCCGTTCGGTTGCTGCAACTCGTCCGCGAAGCGGCATCGAGAATCGTCCTGAATCTAATACCAAATGATGCAGTGGAATGCAAACGATAGGTGTACGAAGAGAAGTTTTCTTCTCTGAATTGAAGAAACTGATGTTTTCTTTTCAATCTGATATTCAACTGCCTGCCTAGAACATATCTGTTTAATATATATATATATATATATATATATATATATATATTTTTCGGTTTATTTTTATCGCGTGTTTGCATTCGAAATCGAGCCCGAGAACTTTCGTTGGAACCGAATTTGGGCCCGAAAATGTCTGTTTAAATTTTAATCGAGCCCGTGAGCCGATTTGATGTCCCAATCGGCCCAAATCCATTTGTCTCAACTTCCCGGACCCGGCCCGACAGATTTTCTCCTCTTTTTTCTTCAGGCGTGCGTGTGTGTGTTTGGGATTTCTTGTGTATTAAGACTTTTTCCTAAACCTAATATCACATATACATATATATATCTCCATCATCGTTTTCTATTGGCAAAACTCAATCCCGCAGCCTTTGATTTCCTCTCCTTCACGCTATGATTTTACGTTCGTTCCTTCATCAAACATCATCACCATCTCGTCACCTTCATCTTCATCGTCACCGATCATCTCCTTCATCACCATCTCCGTCGCCCCTGTTCGCGTGAACCTGTGGCAAGTCCTTTTTCCGGCGACCCTGAACCACCGGCGAGCTCTGAGCCTTCAACGTTCCCTCCGCGCCGTGACCTGCTCGTCTCCACGCC
>BKCP01000001.1:49909-178434 GCA_008636005.1 Striga asiatica
AGTACAAAAAAAAAAAAAAATAGATTCAGCTGTCCGTTTCCTTCGCAGCTTTCGAATTGAACACCTAAATACAAAAAAATGCTGAAAAAAAAATCATAAAGTACCTCACTCAGCTCAGCTAAAAACCTCGTAAAACTTCTCAATCACGAGCAAACCCGAGTCAATCGACTCCAAAGGATCCTTCCTGAGCCGATGCCTCAAACAATTCGGAATAACAGTCGCAATATCCTCAGCCGCCACTTTATCCCTCCCCTTGAGCGCCGCCAAAGCCCTCGCCGCCCGGTTAGTTACGATATCGCCCCTCAACCCATCAACATTCAGCTCAGCACAAACCCTCGATATCTTAACCCTAAGTTCATGATCAATCGTGACAGTCGAGAGTGATCCCCTAGCAGCCGATATCTGTTGCTGGAGCTTCTCCTGCTCGGCCGAGTAGGACTCACGAAACTCCTTCGGGCTCCGGTCAAACCGGGCCCTCTCCTCAACAATCTTGACCCGGAGCTCGGCATCTTTGACAGTCCCCACCTGCGCGTAGGCTTGTAAACAAATCAAATTATTTTGATTCGATTCGATATTCGAATTCGATATTCGTGATTCGAATTCGAATACGAATAATGTTTTGTATTCGAAAGTTAAACGAATTTGAATTCGAATTTGTAGATATTCAATTCGAATTATCGATATTCGATTCGTTAAGGATAATTATATAAATTTTATAAATTAAATATAGTAATTTTGTTTATAATATATATATATATATATTATTTCTAATATTTTTATGACATAAAAAGTAAAAACATCCCAAATTAATAATTTGCCTCAAAACATCTCAAATTAGATAAGAAAAACATAAAAAATATTTTTTGTAATTATAATATTTTTCTGAAAACGAATTTCGAATCGAATACGAATCAAAAAAATGAGTTTGTCTACGAATTCGAATCCTCGAATATTTTAACGAATGCGAATCGAATATCTTAATATTCGCTTTGATTCGATTCGTTTACAACCGTACCTGTGCGTGCATCCCGAACCGGTCGAGCAGCTGGGGTCGTAACTCGCCTTCTTCCGGATTTCCCGACCCAATTAGAATAAAACGGGCCGGATGAGAAATCGAGATTCCCTCTCTTTCAACCGTGTTCCAACCCGAAGCAGCTGAGTCCAAAAGCACGTCCACAAGATGATCGTCCAAAAGGTTGACCTCGTCAACGTAAAGAATGCCTCGATTGGCTTTAGCGAGAAGTCCCGGCTCGAAAGCTTTTACGCCTTCGGTTAAAGCTTTTTCGATGTCGATCGTGCCACATACTCGATCTTCGGTGGCGCCTAACGGTAAATCGACCATGTTGATCTTGGTGAGGATTATCGGGAGTTGTTCGCCTTTGGAGACCCGTTCGCGAACTTCCGGGCCTTGGACCTCGGCGTCTTCCGGGTCGGAGTTAAACGGGTCGCCCGCGACTACTTGGATATTGGGGAGGAGATCGACTAGTGAGCGGACGGTGGTGGATTTGCCCGTGCCACGGTCGCCCATTATCATGACGCCACCGATTTTAGGGTCGATTACGTTTAGGAGGAGGCAGAGTTTCATTTCGTCTTGACCGACTATGGCTGCAAACGGGTAAACGGGCCTTTGGGATTCCTTGGAGGAAGGGAGCTTTTGGACCTGAAACGAACGTTTTTGAATATTTTTCAGCATATTGTCACTGATCACACTCTAGTGAACAGAATTTAATGGTGTGAGGATAAAACATTGCTTGAAGACATACTCTTAGACTACTAGTCTACTAGACTACTATGACATAAAAGTACCCAAATGTAAACAATATGTAAAGGGATCAGTTCAGATAATAATACTCTAGTTTATGAAAAGAACAGAAGGGGTTTCAAGTTTCAACAAGTTAGCACAACTATGGACAGACACTTATAAACATATCTTAAATCAACTTGCAGTCAAGTGAAAATAAAAAAGAATAAAGAAGGGGAAAACTTTGTATTCATAACCATTTAAATTGCAGAACCATTAAATTAAATAAACTGAAACCTGGTCCTGGGCGGCGGGACTAGTGTCAGTGGCAACATTAGAAATTGAGAGGCGGAATTGAAACCGTTCATTCTTGAGAGGATCTCCAATCCCTCCATAGAATTTCCGCCCTGTGATGAAACAAATAAAGACAAATCAGAAAAGAAAAAAAAAAAAATGAATCAGCGTCCATTACAAGCCCTTTTCCAATTTTCATCCACCGAAACCAGAATTCAACATATTTTGTTCACTCATAAATAATTAGGCACAAAAGTACGTAATTGCAGCAAGAGAAACAAAGGATTTGTTTCAGCACGCACAGATAAATAAGAAGAAAGAAGAAGGAAACAAAAAAACAAGGGTGTGTTTGTTATCCAAATACCATGAGATGAGTGTACAGAGAAGAAAGATTTGGTCTTGGATGAGCACGAAGAGCATGGCCGAGAGGCCAATATAGCAGCACTGGAGATTCCCGCCATTGGTTATCACTTGGTGTGCTGTGTTTTTCTTTTAGCTTCTTCACTTGGGCTTTGTATATTTTTTTTGGTTATCTGTGAATGATGTTGTGTGGTCAAGATAAGAGGATCAGATTTCCATTTCCCATCCACAGTCTTCGCTCCGAAGACTCTTTTATGATTAATTTACAACTACATTAGTATTATGCTCCACTCTGTGTGCCCGTGCGATGCACGTGAACAATATTATAAATAGACCTTGAGTTTGAGTCACTCAATGGCGGAAGTGGAAACTAATATTGATCATATTTAAAAAGAAGAAGAAAAAAAAAATTATAAATTAAAGAGAAGGATAAACAATGCTAAATAATTATAAATTAAGGATTTAGGGTCAAACAATGTAAAATTATTTTGTATAAGAGAATATAAAAAAATTTGATTACACACTATTTCAAAATTATTATTATACTTTTTTATATAGTTAACTCATAATATTTGTAAAAATATTAGTAATTAGACCGAAAATTAGCTTCTTAAAGTAGATAATGGATTTCTAGTAATAATTATGAATTAATTTCTATTTTATTTTATTTTTTTCTTTTTTAAGTTAATGGTTTTCTAGTAGTAATTATGAATTTTTCTATTTTATTTTACTTTTTCAAATCTGTATAGATAATGGATGAGATTTTTTAAACACGTGAGACGTATGCAATGAAATTTTGTAACAGAAGAGATAAGCTCGTGTAGATTTATACTAAAAATAGGAAAAAGAAAAACAAATATTTATTGTCAATCAATGAGATTTTGTAACAGAAGAGATAAGCTCGTGTAGATTTATACTAAAAATAAGAAAAAAAAAAAACAAATATTTATTGCCAAACAACGGTTTTGATAAACTGAAAAACAGGAAAAAGAGAAACAAATCTTTACACAATTAATGAGCCGATTTTTTTGCCTATTCAGATTTGTCCAACAATTACTATATGTAGGATATATTTATGATTTTGAGGGAAAAGGTTTCTAATTTGTAAAAAAGGTTATTCTCTTTATATAATGATAGATTAAAAAATTATATTTAAATTTAAAAAATAAATGTAAGGGAAAAGTTTTGTTATTTAAATTTTAAATAATTTCTAAAAACTGACATTATTGTTAAAATATAAATTGATATTTTTTCTGTATATCATTTTCGGGTCTTATATTATAATATTTTTTTAATTCTAAGTAATGAATTTATAGATATTGGTGTAGATTAGTATCTATTATTATTATTATTATTATTATTATTATTATTATTATTATTATTATATAATAGGTGTCTTAGAGAATAAGTTAAGAATTTAATATTATTGTTTAGTAAGAGATCTTGTCTTGTTGGACAAGTTAAGTTCTAGGGTTAGGACTTAGGAGCCTTATTTAAAGGACTATTCTGCTTTGTTATTAGATGGTTGATTTTGAATAAAAATATGAATTGATTCATGTTTAGATGTTTGAGATCTCATTAATATCGCCTATTCGTACGTTTCCCTACATTAGTTGGTATTAGAAGTCAGCACGATTCACGATGTTGTCGCGACGACAAGATGCTACAAACGACAGGCGTGTCGCCATCTACAACCTGAGCCGCCGGACCGAGTGGTTTGGCCGCGAGCTCGAGACGATGGGTAGTCAGATTGCACATTTGTCCGCGGAGATCGGGGATATACGTCTAACTATCCGTACCATGGTTTGGGACAAGCAAACGTACCGTGACGCCGGCAACCAGGGCATGTGCGGGGAAATTCGTAAAGGACGTGGAGGCCGTGGTCCAGGCGGGGCGCCCCGCTGTGGATCTCCACAACCACCATCTGGCGACGAAGACGGCGACGAGACAGTCTCGGAGGTGAATCCCTTCAACGATTTTTCACCCCCACATGTCGAGGTTGACCCCTTCGCTGCATACGGAGGCCGTGACATGCGGGGACGGGGCCCGGTCTTTATGGACGATGACGATCAACGCGACAATAGAGGCAAGCGCAAGGAGGCTGCCTTCGTCTGCGGATATCGTGTCAGTCGCGATAGGGAATTTGATTACGAATATGGTCAATGGGAGGGCCCGTTTCGTGTTGACATCCCCGAATTCGATGGAGAGCAAGTTGACGGGCCATTATACGATGGTCCGCCTATTTTCTATGAAGGACCTGATTGGTCGAAAAAAGTGTGTATATTATATATTTATTAGCGTATTTTTATATGCTTAATTTTGTCGCACTTATATATCTTTCGACTTATTTATTTGTTAGATGGATTCTTGTACTTTGATATTTTTATGGTTTATTTTTAAGATATTGAAGTAATTTTGGTGGACGACGTGGACCAAAGGAAATTTTACTCAGAGTTGAGCCCAAATTCAGGCCCTAATGATATGTTTTGAAGGCTAAATAATTCCTAGATGCTTGAGGGCCCATTACCTTTAAACACTTGATTAATTGATTGGCCCACTCATGCAAATTGGAAGGGAGCTTACGCAGCCGTGAAAAATAATGAGAGTTTGTTATATTTGGAGATTTGTGGGCCCAAATTGCATAAGTTCAATTACAAGAAGAGTTGGCAAAAATCCTAAGGCCACTAATTAAGATTGAAAGGAAAAGAATAACTGGGGGGATAAAAAGAAAATCCTACAGCCCCTATCATATTCACGAGGGAGCAGCCGTCACGCAAAGCCACTGTACAATTTTGAAGGGGATTTATTTTGAGCAGCAACACAGAGAATCAGACGCGAGGAATCCAACAATTGCGGAGGGAGGCCGCACCCGTACACGAGGGAGATAATTAATCTCTCTCTTTTATCTATTTTTTTCTTTTTATTTAGTATGATAGCTTAGATTTTATTTCTAGTTCCGGTGATGTTGAATTCTATGATTTGACGATGTTTAATTAATTTTCGTGGTTGATTATTGAGTTATCTTTTTGGAATTGCTTGTGTTATTTTGAATAATTCACCATGATGTGTTAGTCTTGTTTAGATTGATCACCTAGATTAGACTTTTCATATCTACATCTGAATTAAGCCTGCAATCCGTAATTGTTGTTGTGTTTAATTCATAAGAGGTAACCGGAAGATGGTAACTACCGGGGATAACACGGCCTATTTAAGTGAACAAACGCAGTTGAGTTCACTACTTAGTCTAGCCTATTTTTCTAATTCGTAAAGCGGCTAATTGTATTAAATCTTGAAAACGTTTTTCTGGACTGTACAAGAAGTCAGGTTTAATCGTAGAGCGTCTCGCGGTAAAATTAAAAATAAGGAAAAATTCGGGTAACTGACTGTGTCGTTGCCTAGGGCTAGTAATTCTATGAGATAGTGAGATTTGATACCAGAATTGATTAGACGAGTCAGTCGAGGGTGTAGACGGAACCGTGAACTAGAAAGTTCTCTTCATTTATTTAATTTTATTTTTATTTTCATTGTTTAGATATTATTTGCTTTATTAATATTTTAGTTAGGTTAATTATTAAATCCAATCCCCTTTTTTATTGTTTTTATAATTTCAATTAATACAAGAAAATTCACAATTTAATTCACACTCCCTGTGGAATCGACCCTTGCTCGCCACTACTACTAGTTAGTAGAGGTTAGTTGAGGAAAAATATAAATTATAATTTTGCCGCGTTGCGACACGCGGTCAGGACCCGAGGAGGTGGAGGAGCGTCTTACCGGCAAAGTGGACGGTCTCTACGACGGTCCACCGATTTTCAATGAGGAGCCTACGGGGTTGGAGGAATTCCATCATGTTACGGGTATCGAAATTCAGCTGTTGGAAGAATCACTAGTTCTTCTGTTGCACTGTCCCGAGCTTTTCTTCCACGGAAATTTGTTGCGGTCTTGCAAACAGATGTTGTTTATTGGTCCCACCAGTGACTTCAAATTTTTGTGTGTGGCTACTGCATATATTTCTTTCCATGAATTTCAAGGGGGTGAGACCATGGAAATGCGACATTCCACCTTCGTGTTCGACCGGAGAAAACGACGGGGGTTTTCTACCATAGGTTCGACACCACACGCCGGCCACGGGTGCGCATCGGCTTCGAGCTCGAAGCCTTTCGAACCGGGGGAGAATGGTGTAGATTAGTATCTATTATTATTATTATTATTATTATTATTATTATTATTATTATTATTATTATTATTATTATTTAATAGGTGTCTTAGAGAATAAGTTAAGAATTTAATATTATTGTTTAATATTCAGTAAGAGATCTTGTCTTGTTGGACAAGTTAAAGTCTAGGGTTAGGACTTAGGAGCCTTATTTAAAGGGCTCTTCTGCTTTGTTATTAGATGGTTGATTTTGAATAAAAATATGAATTGATTCGTGTTTAGATGTTCTTGAGATTGAGATCTCATTAATATCGTCCCATTCGTACGCTTCCCTACATCATATATCTTTTTGAATTGATATAAAATTTTATTAACTTTTTTATTATTATTTAAGATGATTTAATTTCATTAAAAAAAATTATTTATTTAAAATAATATATGTATATATATATATTGAGGTTATGAACATTTAAATATATTTATGCATGAAGTTATTTATGTGTTTTATAATTTTAAATGTCTAGTGGATAGAATACGGATCTACATATACGTTTTTATTTTACGTTTTAATCGTGTATAGGGAAGTTTATGATAAAATATTGTGATAATATTCAAAATTCAAGACTAACAGAAACAATTTGAAAAATTTAATTTGTGGAGAAGAAGATTTGGGATAAAATTAAACCAAGAATGCTTTATACATAGAAATGTTTAATAATATGAGTTTTCATACATATTATTTATCTTTATTGCCATAATTTAGTGACTAATTTTTTAGAAAAAAATAAAAAGAAAAAATAAAAAGAAAAAGTTTTGAAGAATAAGTCCAAGGAGCGGGCTCTACACTACCTGAAACAAACGCGCCTCACACAAAATTGCAGAATTTGTTCTCCCTCCCAATTTCACCAAAACCCCCAAACAAATACTTACTAATGCAAATAAAATTCTCAAATCCAAATTCAGAAATCCATCCCTCCAAAAATGGCGAAAACAATTTCCCACTTCCATTTTTCATGCTCTCACTACTTATACCTCGTCTCCATTTTCCTATTCAGAACGCATCAAAACCAGTCTCTTTCTCTCTCCCCTCCATCCATCATCAATGTCGGTCTTTTCTCTCCTCGACAACAACTGCGACAAGGAGAACATCCCTGTCGATTCTCTATCACTACAGCCTGCTGTGCCTAATCCTGTTGTTCCTTCCAGTAAGAAGAGGAAATCGAGAACGCCGCTCGAGGACATCACCAATTTCCTCTGCCCGGAACTCGCGCCGTCGTCGGAGGACGGCCAATTGGGACCCGACGCGTCTTCTCTTTCGATTTGGGCGTGTTTGGCCTATAAGGTGAGCAATCGACGCAAAAGGGTATGCACTTTGAATTCGAGGCGTTCGAGTCCAGCTGCCGAGACTCTGAGGAAGCATTTCAGATAGTTCGAATTAAGCGGTTTTGATTTGCTGTCTTTTTGTCTTTTTTCTGTTTTGATTTTGGATTTTTTAGTTCATAAAATGGCTATAGATCAAGTAATGCTTAATGCGTTGATGAATGGACTGATTTTTTTTAATTATTTTTTTTTTGTGGTCAAATTTTGGGTTAATAATGATGATGAAATGAATTTTATTTATCTAATTTGTAATTTTAATTTTTAATGTTGTCAGGATGTGAGGGCTTGGACGGTGATTTGTCTTATAAAAGGAGTTAAGTGTATTAGTGGTAATACATAGGATCTAGGAAATATTAGTTAAACGTTTGTATACAAAACTCATTTTATTTTCCTAATTTGATAAAATCTGAGTTGTTTTTGGATGTTGAGAGGGTTGAACATGGGATTCTAAGAATTTTGAATCATTTTAAAATTGAATTGAATTCATTTAAAAACGAAATAATCGTTGACCACTTATTAGATATATATAATATGGAGAAAAGTGTGCAGTCCCACCAGGTGAAGCGCACGATAAGAAGGTGAGTTTAGGTGTACCTTAGTGAGGTTTCATCTCAAAATCAATTGGTGATGAGAAGAGTAGTCCACTAGATTTATATACTAGGCTCATTTTACCTATAAAATCAATGTGGGACAACTCACAAGTGATATTCCAACATGCCGCTCACTTGTGAGTCATTTCGCCTTCGTAAGTCCAAACCCATATAGTAGACTAAGTAGAGAGATAAACCCAAGCTCATAGCATGCCGGGTAGAGAGAGTCATCGCAGGTGAAGGGTGCGGTCCCACCAGGTGAAGCGCACCATAAGAGGGTGAACCTAGGTTCACTTTAGTGGAGTTCCATCCTAAAACCAATTGGTAATGGGAGGAATAGCCCACTAGACTTATATACTAGGCTCATTTTCCTTATAGAATCAATGTGAAATAACTCATAAGTGATATTCCAACGTCACTTGACTTTATATTTGTTCATAAATTTTAAATCAAAATTTTGAACAAAATTCATAAATTAATTGAGAGTGTTTTTTGTTATGAAATTTTATTTCGTATGAATAATTTAATTATGGGCAACATGTTATCACAATCATATTAGTTATTCAATTATTTTATAGATTTAATTAAGTAACGAAATGAAAAAATTAAGTGATCAAAATAAGGTAAAAGTCTATAGACTACATAATTAATATGAAATTATTGAGTAAGTACCTAATACTATTAGGCTAGGTGATTATGAGTAGCCTACGTGAGTAGTATATAAAGACCCCTTTGATTATGGTCCCCAATATACTATATCGCATATAGTTTTCCATTCTCCCCAATCAAGAATGAAAACGAAGACGTATAAGGAGTGATTTAGTTGAAGAAAACCATAAAATCAACCTCGTTTATGATCGAGTACGTGTTCGTGATCCATATCACGTTCATGTCATCCAAATCGTGTTCATGATGTAACGTTCATGGTGATCGAATCCATAAATTCACTTAATATACGATTTCGCTATCTAGTTATGATTCTCGATTATTTGACATGAATTGATCTTGAATTTTTAAATGGATCCGAACATTACATCGGAAACGAACATGATATGGATGGTGAACATTTTTTCTCAATGGAAAAATCATTTAGGACATGGTTGAGGCAAATGTTTTCATAAAACAACTTCATGTATACGGAAGTCTTAACTGTTTGAAGGATCAATCGAATATGCTTATGTATAAGGGGAAGACTTATCTTTTTACAAGTATCTCACATTTAAAAATACTAGTAAAGTGCACGTGCGTTGCACGTGAGATAAATTGGGTTGCTTTGTGATTTTTTCTTTTGGTTAATGAAGTATTTGTTATTGTTCCGAGTTGTTTAGTGTGAATTTGAAGATATTTAAATAATATATGAAATTATGAATGCATAAATATTCAAAAGACAATGATTTCCAAGTCAAAATAAAAATCAAAAAACTTACTATGCAAAAACAAATTGTCTATAAAATAGAGATTTAATTAAATAAGAAACTAATACGAATTGTTGTTGCTTCATTTCTTCTCCTTCTTTATGTTGATTGTTGGAGATGGTTTCCTTCCTTTTGCTTTTGTTCCCTTTTTTGCACATTTCTTCTTTATAGTACTAATTGTCTCATGATCTTCAACTTCAATAATGCAATCATTAGCATCTTCTAATATCTTGTTGATGGATCGCTTCTTTCTGTTGTTGGTCCTTTTTGACGAAATTGCTTCATCCACATGCAGATCAGTAGGGCTGTTTAGAGAAATTGGTTGGGTATCATTCATTTCCTCATCATGTGTAGTTTCTGTCCTTGCCATTGCCTCTGCCACCGCATTGAATTCTCCTCTTGAGTTGAATGACTTTTCATCGATTGGAATGAGGAATTGAAATTCAAATGTTGACTGTAAGCTCAAGCCTTTGTAAAATCCAGATAACTCTTCCCCCTAATTAGCATCGAAAAGTAATTGTTTAATAAATATTATAATTGATGATTCATGTGAATTTGAAATTGAGTAGATATTTCACCTTCTCAATTGATCTGATGTAATCATTAACAGAACATCCAACGTACACCATTGCGGCTTCCTCAAATAAAGTTATTGTCGCATTGTGTGTATCTCCCACGACGTTTAAGACCAACCTATATCTGCAATGATTGTATATTTTTTTGTAAATCTTTTTGTGTACTTAAAATATTAGATTCGGTGTTTTTGTTATGCTTAATACCTTGGAGTTGGTTCCACGACTTCGCTATTGCACTTTTTGCATGACATGCTGTCGTTGGTCTTTGTAATTGCACCGGCACAAATTTTACACGATTCATACCACAACGATGATTTATTCATAACCTTATCCACATATCCTTTGAAAGAATAGTATTTTTCCTGTGATGAAAAGAAAACTAATGAAAAATATTGCAAACAAAATTGAGAAAGATTATTTTTTGCCGGTTGAAAGTTTTGAGATATTTCTATATGGTACCATTTAGATGCTAATGGAGGAAAGAAATAGAATACATCAATACTTTGCTACATTATGAACTATGACGGAAGTACAATATTATAGTACCAAGATTAAAATTAAACTATCCATCAAAAATTAAATTATTACGTGGAATTCAAATAAAATGCACTATGAGGATGGACATTGGCTAAAATGATCTATGACCCAAATTAATTACTTATCATTATAAAAACTATGCATGAAAATTAAATACGATAGACGCACACTGTTGATTATTCACACACATATTTGGTAAAGTACGTAAAAGTATAAATATAAGAATTCATAATGCGATCATAAATAATAGTCAGTTATGGAATTATTGAATTTCATCTAAAAAATAATGTAATAATAATCTATAGTTGATCTAAGTTTGAATTTTCCAACATAATTAACAAAAGTTATAACACGAAATATTTGTTAGAATTTTTCTCGTTGCTATTTCACATGCTCTTTTTGTAGTGGTGATTTTCAATGATTATCCAAATAAAACATGTAGTAATACGTAGATTATATATGTATATATTTGTAAATAATTTTTTTTTTTTCTTTTATGCCGCTATCATCATCCTACAGCTAATTTACTACTACAATTATCTTTTATTTGCAACAGCTCATTTACGTTACAAACACTGTAGCAAAGCCTAATCAGCTTAATTCACAAGATATATATACCGAAAGTGATAGTCACGGGTAAATTGGTTGTCATTCTTAGAACAATTGGACTGTGACAGAACATATAGATACGTGATATCAATTATCTTTTTAAAAGATGACTATTATTTGTAAATAAACTTACTTTAAGGAATATTAATTATTGTAAATGTATATTATATTCTAACCGACTTCCCAAGTCCGTGAGAATTATATTGATGACATCAAGTAAAAAATGAGATCTTGAATTCAAACCCATTACACAATTTATATAATATGGTACAATCATATTAAGTGTTGAATTTTGATACGGGAATTCTCCACTTAACATCAAGATAATGTTGTCGTTCACACATAGAGATATTTAGCAAGGAAAAATTGACTTTTTATTTTACTTGTTTATCTAATTTACCTTATTGAGCTCGTCTCGATTGAACAAAATTTGATGTAAGGTCACAACTTCGACATCCTTCATCTTTTGTCTCATCGACATTTCAAGCAAATTCATACGCTTGTCATGTACTCGCAACCTAATAAATATCACATATAAACAGAAGGTCATATTATTTTGAATTATATTGTACTATATCGCATCTACTTCTCAGAATTTAGAGTTTACCATTGACGAAATTGATTGTTTTCTTCACAAGACGCGTTGATTTCCAGAAGTGATGCGTTGTTTGTTTTCAATTGCATTTGACCTTATGATATTAAAGTGAAGAGTATTAAAATTGAAAGTCTAGTTGTGACATCAATTAAAAACTATAGAATATAAATATCAATTCTCAAAATTAATTATTTTAGTATTTATTAATATAATGTTATGTCTTACCGTTGTATATCTTCGATACCATTAGCTTACTGAAAGTTACGAATGGCCTTTGTGCAACCATATCATATAGAGCAGTTCCTTCATTTTGCGACATATCCTCCCATAAGGAGACTATAATGGTTCAACACCTTGTAAACACAAAGAATGTAATTATTTGTATATTTTGTTGTTGTTATTGTTTTTATTATTATTAGCATTATTAGTATAACAAATATTTTTTTAAATGTATCCCATGTTTTTAATTAAATAAGCATTAATATTTGTGTAAGTCAAAATTTCGAATATGTTGAATGAAATACTCACTCCCGGTCCATAAGCGTAATGTCTCTTATGGGTGCCTTTGCACCCGTTGTTTTTGTAACAATCCTGGACTCTTTCACCTTCATCACAATCCCACATATATCTACGAAGAGAATAATAAAATGTACTCGGTGAAGTCATTTATATAATAGTTTTAAGAACGAAAATTAGAGTAACTATACATACCAATCATTTCACTTCGATGAAGTTGTATGTCAATATCTCCGAAGTTCATAAAATTATAAGGGATATTGTGTTTTATTTCTTCGGAGGAGGAGTTGACTGTGGTCTTGGTGCTCATCTTCAATTGGATTTCCTTTTCTGGATGAACTGCTGTTTTAGCATAGTTGCTGTTGATTTGTTTTACTTCTCCATTCTCAATCGTGAAAGTTCTATTCAACTGGAATTCTTTGGCGAATGCATCGATATCACTGTTAAACATTATTACGCCTATTTGAACCCCCTGCATACAATTATAGTTATGAAGACAATGATTAATAATTGTTTATCATATATAATATTTTTAAACTACAATTGTACAACATATATTTATTTAAAATTAGAGAATCACACTTTCATACCATTGACTTATTTTAATTGTTATGTCAATTACTAATTATATACATATAATAGCTTTGGTTATGAACATAAATTGTGGATATAGGAGGCTGAGATGCAATTCATCTAACTTTCAACAACTCTCATTATTAAATATGCACATAATGCATTGATAAATATAAATATAAATTTGCATGTGTCCTTAATCAAGTATAATTACATGAAAACAAATTCGTAAACATGCATGTTCCCAGTGCCTATTTCTGTTTCGCACACAATCAAAACATTTGTGTAGCAAGATATAAAGAGATTATACGTTCTTTTATGCTTCATCTTTAAGATTATTATAAGTCTAAAATAATAGATTATATGCTCATATTGCATGTTATTTTAATATACAAAAAGTCATACCAGATTATCTCTTGTCGTAATTTAATTATTCTGTCCCAAAATTTCTAATTTTATACATTATACAAACATTGTTTTGTACTGAAATCCCAGAAAATAAAAAATAAATTGTGTAGTCAATAATGCATGTTAAAAAATTGAAAGTACGCATTCCATGAAAATTAAATCATGTACTTACATTCTTGTCAACCATTATCATCTTTTGAATCCGCATTGAACCGTTTTTCCCACATGGGCCATCCGAACCTAATCGTAGAGGTTTCAATTCGATCGTGAATGTTGTTTGGCCAATATTCAAATGATTTACAGTGGTGTTCGACATAATTTTATCTTTGATCCTGCGTGATATTATTAATAATACACAATAATGTTAGAGATCAAAGTCTATGTAATGTAATTAAAAATTGGATAGAGTAAATTGACTTACAAATGATGATCTTGCAATGGTAGGTCTTGCGGTTTCTCCTAATCTGAAAACGTGGAGTAAATTATGTATGTAAAGGGTATATATAATATATGGTTTATGCAATTTATGATATGGATGTTTAATAGGTATCCTTGTTTGATTAGAATTATGTATACTTAAAGTTAAAAGTCTTTATATTTATTATAAGTATTTTATTTAATAAGGACTCCTAACTAAAGAAGGCTTTAATTTAATATCATAAATATTTTGATCTGTTTCAATTTTTTGATTTCGCGTGGAGAAACAGAGAGAAAACAGAGTTTTTTTTTTTTTAGAGAGCCGTGTAATATTTGGGGCGGTATTTATAGTGGAATTTATTAAAGGGTATTTTTTTTATTTTTTTTTTCTCGTTCATTGTATTAAATTAAAGATTTTCCTCTTGGATACTAATTTGTGCGTGATTATGTTAATGTTAGGAGTGTGACTTTCGAAGTCAAAATTATAGTCCCTCTATTATATGGGACTGTTGAGCATAACTTTCCCAATTACTATATCACTGTTTGATTAGAATTAGAATTATGTATACTTAAATTTAAAAGTCTTTATATTTATTATAAGTATTTTATTTAATAAGGTCTCTTAACTAAAAAAGACTTTAATTTAATATCAAATATATTTCATAGTACACAATATTTCATAACTGTGGGTTATTCCAAAACATATTATTTTATTTAATAGAATTGGCAGTCAAGTTTTGTAGGAATAAAGTACATTATGCTAAATGGATTTTGTTCCGAGTTGTTCTGTTATTTTTTACTATCTTAAAAATATTGATGATAATGTTTAACAATATTCATTGTGTTTCGTTGTTTTTTTTTTTATATAATTTTTCTATTGCTATGGTGTTTGTTCATTGAAAAAGTATTGTGATGGTGTTTAAATAAATATTGATGTATTAAAATACTTCTCATTTTTTTAAAATCATGCCCTCAACCTTCTTGATTAATTTACACACACGGTTGTAAAATATAATTTTTACAATAAATAAGCATCCTAAGAATGGAACTGTGTCAAAAATAAATTAGTAGAATAATTACATAAACATACTTTCCTAATTTTATAACCAATATTAATTCATTTCAACCTACTCTTTACGTCTGTAATTAAACATATCATTATTTTAAAATTAAATAGCAGTCTATTACAACATAGTCTCTCCATCCTTAGTTATGGAAAAAATTAACCTGATTATTATTATACTTATTTGACTTGTTTAATTATGTACTATCAAATATCATGAATGATGATTTAGTTACTAATTAAAATGAATTATTTTATAGTTTGATATTATCTTTATCTATCCAACGACAAGCATCCATCGTTGTAGTTAAACAAATAAGACATGTTATAAATAAATCTAAAAAAACTTGCAATTGTAAGATTTCTCAGTTTCATCTGCATATTATGAAAAAAAATTGTGACTCAAAAGAAATTGAGTAAAGTACAAAGATCAATAAAAATAGGCCCATGAATTACTTTTAATGAGTTGCATCTACAAAAACATATAAAGCTTGATCACGTAGCATGATAAAAACAAACCTAAAAAAAAAGAATATAAGCGATTGTGTCCGTCCATTGCTATCAGTCATTTATGGACAATTAAAAGACCAAAAAAACACAAATCATGAAAGACTTAGCACAAGAGTTTTGAAAGCATTTTAGTATATTGATTACAGTTACAAGAATGAGAAAACATCAGTTTTTTTGGTATTCAAGTCCATTTTGTCATCCTTCTGCTACATGTATTGCCGCCATCAAAGAACTACATCTGCATAGGATGAAAGACATTGTGACTCAAAAGAATTTGAGTAAAGTAGAAAGATCAACAAAAATAGGCCCATCAATTACTGTTAATGAGTTGCATTTATAAAAACATACTTTTATATGATTTAGGACTCCTGCTGGGGAAAATTATTTCTAAGGCGGAACAGTATGTGCAACTTTTGCTGGTTTTCCTCTTGCTTTTGTGTCTTTGTTTGTGATAGACATTTCTTTGTTTTTGTCTTCTTCTTTCGTTAGTTGCAAACCTCTAAGCATGAGTCAAAATCCAAAGAGAAGTGCAATATAATGTGATTTCTATGTGTCGGTTTTGTAAAGATAAGTTCTGGAAGAGTATTATAGCTGTTTCTTGCTACCAACCATACTATTTACCAGCTTCAACTCCACTTAATGTTTATATACTAACTACACTCACCTTTCCTGTAAATAGAAACCACATGTTTTAGCTGTATAAATCCCAACTTTAACCGAATTGTCCAATTTTCTCATGTTCAGTCTTGAAATAAAAAAGATTTCTTGTGGACTTCCTACTTTGACTTCTACCAGAGTCATCTTAGCTATGCTATTGAAATGCGCAGGGCTTTTTCGGATCTGTTGAATGGATGGCTAAACATGATTGGATTGAGTTACATGATGCTGCTATTTTTAGTGTGTAATATAATTTAGTTGTTAAATGTTTTAAAGGTGAAGGGCGGTAATGATGAATCAATCAACGCGTACATAACACTTTTTAAGTTAATTGAAAAATAAAAGAAGCATAATGAAATACATACCAATAGAAACAAATCGAGTGCACCCCACATATCTGCAAAAGACAATGATTGGAAAAAGATCAACAACAATCAAATGAAGTATTGCCAAACAGATCTTTGAAACCACTGGATACACCATGAAACAGAATTTTCAGAAATTTGAAGTTATGAAAGTATATAAGATATCTCATAGCTTTAAGTGTTTAATACGTGTCATCGATACAAATGATCAATCTTTCCTAATCTCTATCTGGGACTTTTTTATTTTCAAAATTAGTACTCATTACAATAAAAAAGTAAATTAAAGAATAATAAACCAGTATTATTTTGATGTACTATAGCAGATTACAAATAAAGCTTGAAATTATAAGAGTATATAAAGCTGTGTTTAATAAAGTTTTATTCTCGCAAGACTCTTCAATGTTGGAATTATAACATGAGAAGCAGACAACAGTGCTTTGTCCAATATCTTCAACATATAGAATTATAACGTAAATTAATTCATTTGATGACCTAAGTTAAAGATTACCTCTCATCAGCCCAGTATTAGCAACAACGATCATATCATAGATCTGCACTCTAAGATTATATATTCATGAGATTAAGCTTTATAGGAAATTTTTATATGAATCATAAATAGCTAACTCAACAACAGAGAAAATCATTGAAATCGATGACAACCATACCTCAAATCTCATTTGGTTTAAGCCACCATCTCTGGACACTGCAAAAAGGAAAAAAAGATTCACATATGGTATCAGAGTAACATTTTATCTTCAATGTTAACTACTAACTAATATTTTATCAGATTAACCATTACATTGTTCTAAATAATGTAATTAATTATTTTTTTATAATATAACCATTGATAATTTGTTATATTAATTTGTGAAATAGGCTATTTACAATGAAAGTTATTTTACCTTTTATTCCCCAAGTCATAAAATGTGTATTTACGGGAGATTTTCTTCGATATGGTCATGTCCTGTATGAAAAATAAATTAATAAATTCTTAATATTCTTCATAAATATATAAAATCATAATATAAATGAAAACAAATTATACCTGAACGTAAAACTTGTTTGTAGACCACATTTTTAGTCATCCTATTTTGTTCTGCACTCGTGTTGGGTTTTATTAAGACTTTCGTCGTATGCATTGAAGTTCCCCGAGAGAGTGCAACATATAATTGGCCGTGCGAGAACACTGATTGAGGCAAATAGATTCCAACATTTGGGATGGTCTGTCCTTGTGCTTTATTGATGGTCATGGCAAAACAAAGTGTGATTGGGAATTGTTTGCGTTTGAAAATGAATGGATAGCCTTCATTTTCAGCTGGTGATAATGGTATTCTAGGTATGAAGACATGTTTTCCAGCATACTGTCCAAATACAATTTCTGCATCAATCACATTATTCTTGAAATCTCTACAGACCATCCTTGTCCCATTGCATAATCCGTTGGATGAGTCCAAGTTTCTCAAAAGAATAATGGGACAATCTCTTTTTAGGACCAACTTATGAGGCGGCAATCCATTGGGAGTTAAAGAATTCAAAAAGTCTTCCTCGTAATGGTTGTTCGAATCATCAGCTGCTTCATCAAAGCTGGCAAATAATTTTTCTTCCCCTGGAAAGATAGATATCAATTTATCATTTAACCTATCCACATGATCATTTTTAGGGGTGAGTATTGCACGACATGCCATGTATTCAGCCGACTTCGCATTTTGTTCCAAATTTGGAAAAATGATGTTTATAAGTCGTTGTAATGAATCATCCTCATTGTCATAATCAATAATCATTTCTTCCGGAACTTCAATATTACCTTCTGTGTCAGATGGTTCCTCACCATTTCCAACTCTAAGTAAGAACTTACTAAAGGCAGGATCGTTCCTTGACCTCATGTTCTTGGACAAGGAAATCTTCTTCATTTTGGGCCACAATCTTGACTTCACTAAACTTGCAGATATTGTTTGTTGGATTGTTGCCTTTGGGACCACTGGTAAAACTTGCCGGAAATCACCACCGAGAACAACTACTTTCCCTCCAAAATCTTGAGTATTTCCCATTACGTCTTGCAATAAAGAATGAACATACTCTATCGCCCATCGTTTCGCCATTGGTGCTTCGTCCCATATTATTAATCGTGCCTTGCGTAACAACTCGGCAACTCCACTCTGTTTTGACATACTGCCTTTAGTTCCTTCACTCACATCTATTGGTATTTTGAAACGTGAATGTGCTGTTCTTCCACCAGGCATAATTGCAGCAGCAACTCCAGATGTTGCAGTAGCAAGGGCAATCATATTTTTGGATCTAAGATGAGCTAACAATGCACGGTACAAGAATGTTTTTCCAGTTCCTCCTGGTCCATCAATGAAGAATATGCTCCCCTTTCCGCTGTTTACACAATCCAAAACCAATGAAAAGGCTTTATGTTGTTGATCATTCAACATTCCCACAGCTGCATAATCTTCAGGAGGCACTTCAATCGAAAGTTCGTCTTGAACTTCTCTGTAATTATCATCATACATCTTAATCAAATCTATGGGTAAATTTGAAAGATCGTAGTGACATACACTTTTTCCCATACTCTCCAAGTAAAAGTTTATACTGTTTAAAGTCTTGGCGGCATATACTTCTTCCGATGCATTTTTATCTCTTCTGAAATCTTCAGACATTGCATGAAAGTATGTATTCCATAGTACTTTCTCATTCGTTGGAGCACAATGCACCAACAGGATTGCAAATAACCTTCTCAATTCACTTGGCATTTGAAAAGTCACCGCTTCATTCAAACATTCAAAAATATTTTGGTCAGATTCAAGTAATCCCCTTTTTTGAGCTGCTTCTTTGTAAGAATGACAAAAAACATTATCTACAGTTGCTAAATCTTGAAAAGATGTTGGTCCCCTGACATGATTCAAGAGCAGCTTCTCATAATATCTTTCCCCTTCATTTGGATTTGCACTATTCACGCGACCAATAACATCTCTTTGAATTCTTTTACTCCAACATCTTTCTGTTTTCTTCCACACATAATGCTCAGGAAATTCACGATAAAGATATTTTCTTGCTTCTTCACTTTGAGCACACATTGAGAAATACTCTGTAAGCATTGTTTTTGAATTATGTTCCCAATTCAAAACATTTTGAAGATTTTGATGTGCTCCATAAGGTACAAAGTGCTTGTCCGGAAGGTGAAGTGGCAAGTTAATAACTGCAGGGCATATATCATTCATGCTAAATTCAAATATCCTCCATGCTGCTTCTTGAGCAGATACCCATCGTGCATCTTGAAACTCTCTTATTTCATCGACCAACTTTTCATCAGTAATGTGGGTAATATTAACTGCCACTCTGTCATGCCCTTTATATATGTATTTATACAGATACTTCACGGCTGTAATTCCTGAACATATCTCCACATTTATGTGGCAATTATATCTTGATAGCAGATAAGGATTGTATGGCACTACCCACTGATTGTCTAGTTCAGCATTGCGAACTTTAACATTTAATCCATTATTCCATCTTCTGTAAATCGGGTATCCATCCTTTCCTTGAACAGTCTTCTCACAAAATGCACGTGGATAATGATATTTGCATTTACCATTCAACATGCAAGAATTCTTCTCGTTCTTTTCTCCACATGGTCCATGCATCATATGTCTCACAACCATCTCAAAGAGTTTAGGGTAGATTTTATGACTGGGAAGTTCAGCAGAAACATATTTATCAAACTGATCGGGAGTCAGAATTTTATGCTCAGACTTCATGATAACCAACATATGAGCGTGTGGCAATCCTCTTTTTTGAAATTCAATTACGTGAACATGTGCAACTACTTCTCCAAATATACTCTTCTTAAACAGTTGATCCTTCAAATCTTGCAATTTTGCTCGAAACACTCTTGCCGTCAAATCCGGACGATCTTGGGCTCGTTGCCCTTCATACAATAACTCTTTTATCTCTGTCCAGTCTGGATTGCAAGTCATTGTAATGAATAAGTCTGGTTTTCCGAATCTTTGCACCAATGCTAATGCATCAAGATACCTACGACGCATATCTCTTGGTCCTCCAATAAATGATGCAGGTAACACAATTCGTTTTCCAACCTCACTTCCTCTAGTCTCTCCCTTTCTTACACTATCTTTAATTCCTTGGTATGATTCAGCCCTCATGTTTGATTGATTATAGCGATAATAATCCAATCTTGTTGTCTCCAATTTTATGTACATGTCAACAACATGCTGTTGAAATAGCCTTTTATCAAGGAGAAGTGTTGATTCTCTAGGACTTCTAATTTGCAATCTGTAGCAACTATATTCTCTGCATGACACTTTTTTGGGACTTTCTTTTCCAACAACTGTGAATAATATACAATCAATAATTAAAAAAATAATCTATAAAAATAATTTCTTTACAATAACAATTATAAATTTAAGAAAATAATAATTTATGAAATCAAATTTATTATTATGTAATGAAATGTAATTATAATATAAACTTGATAAGGAAGTTAAACAAATAAATAAAAATACAAAAAAAAAAAAAAAACCATGTAATATCCTCGTGACACATACAATTTGAATGTTTCATTAATAAAAATTGTATACCTTGGCATTCAACAGAGAGAATGTCATTTGGACAAGAAAAATTTGAGATTGATGAGACACTTGCAACATTTTTACTGCGACCTGAATATGTAATTGAAAAAGAAGAATAAAATAAATGTGATATCAATATATAAAATACAAAGTAGTTAACATAAGAAAAAAATGATATTGTACCTTGATTTTGCATACATTTTTCATCACCAGCTAACTTCCAAATCTTTTGATGCCAACCAACATCACCTTTTGGAAAAAGAAGAGGATACTGCAATGGATCATAACATCCAAAATAATGTTTTATTCTATGTCTATCACCTGAATGTGCATGGATAACAATGTCACGTTCAAAGGGAATATTAACATTATTTCCTTCAACCCATATTGCTGCGACTTGATCGGTTGTTGGACAATTATAAACGCGTTGGTCTAATTTGGCATCCTTTGAGATATGGAGTCGAACTTCACTCATTGATGGATAGTCCTTCAATCTTCTAAAAATTTTTGCATATGGGTTAACATCCAAAACACTAATGAGCTTGTTAACCGTACATTCAGATAAAGAGGAGTTTGGAAATATGGCCATTCTATTTTCGGTCTCTCGTTCGGTTTCTACAAAATACAACTGAAAATAACCAGGTCCATCTTCTTTAGGTAATAAGCTAGGAAGATCATGATACACTACTCCTTGAGCACGAAAAGTATAGACTCCTTGTCTTGCAGAAGCAAGTTCTTTATCTAATTTGACTCCTAATGATGTAAAAGAGAACATGCTGTTAAATAGACGAATATTTACTCGAAACTGTTTTGCCTCTTCCGTCTGTGAAGTGAACAGTTCATATAATTCATCAGGGACTTCAATAGGAGCAAGTTTGACTTTTCCATTAGCACAGCAAAATGTTGGACACTCGTACTGAAATTTCAGAGCACCGCAATGCATGCAATTAGACATTTTTTTCAGCTCATGTATCGCCAAACATACATGCCCTTTCATAATTGAACCTTAAAAAAATGACAGATACCAATTATTTATTAAATCACATAAATGAATGAAAGGTCTAATTTTTTTTTTCTTTATATAATAATAATAATAAAATATTAATAAGAGTATATCTATAGCAAATCACATTAAATATAATATAAACCAATAATATGTTAATATATTTTTTATTAAGTGATAAATGCAATTTTTTTTACCAAGGGAAAGTTTTATTTGTTATACTTATGGGTAAATCTAAATTAATTATAAATTACACCGAAGACATTGTTAAAGAGTATTGAAACATTTACATTTCTAAAAATATTAATCGTGGATAAATGAAATGCATGATGACAATCTAACATAATACAATCAAAAAAATTCTCAAGTATAAAAAAATATATACCACTCATTTAAATCTCATAAAAAGTTGTATATATTTTGTATTACACGATAAAATATTTCTAACCTTCCGATCCACAAGAAACTTTATCGGTATCAAGACATGCATCACCCATATTTTGGCCCTTGCGACGTTTATTTGTTTTATCAATATACGTTTGCTTATCATAAGCAGTTAAATCGTTGTATCTTTTTTTCATCTTTGCCGCATTTCGACGCCGGTATACATCCTTCGCTGTGATATAAATGTGAAAAAGAAAAAGATATATTAATAAGTGTATAACTTTCATACTTTTAATGTGAATTTATGTTAATTATTATGTTATAAAATAATTAAAAAATATCATATTAATAAATAAATATATATATTAATTACCTGCTGACAAATCAGACGCGGATGATTTTCGTCTCATTCTACAACTTGATCCCTTACTATAAGATCTTTTAATTTGTTTCGGCTTCGTCGAGTCAAGTTAAAACTTGTCATGATCCATAATAGACTTTATTAGGCTCAAATGAAAAAGGCACAGAAATATTCAATTTAACAATATATAATATATTCTAATAGAACACAGACCAATATCAATGCCTTGCAAGACCAAATATTAACATAACATCAGTATCATCTTAATACCTACATGATTAAACTGTAATTGTAATTCATATTAAAGAGTCAAGGAATGAAGAAAAAATCCCAAAATGAGCAGGGGAAAAAGGAAATTCTTGTGCAAACAAGGATGTCCTAACGGATTTCACCCGAAACAGTGAGATGATCATCAAATAACAAACAACTTTAAAGAAAATAATTATTTGTATTAATAGTTTCCTGATACTGATTACTCATGAAAAGAAAATGTGATCTTAAGTAAGAAATAAGAAATTCAGTTTCCGATTCAGACTCTGCTCTTTGTTATCATTTTTTACAATTTCGTAAATATTGTTTAATGTGATATATTAATTAGGTTAGAAAAATAGAAAACAAGGAGTGCCCCCTATATTATCTCATGCTTAAGTTCTTAATCGTATTAATCTTGCGCCCCTTGTAAAAGAATTATTGACCCATCTGTGACTGGCAACAATTTAAAACCACTCAATAGAGGATCATTTCTGCTTCTCGTGTCAATTTATAAACTGCTCAATAATTAAGTCCTGACCAGGACAGAGAATCTACTGGCAGATTGATTAAGCAATATACTCAATTAAATCTAAAAGTACAATCCCATATTTGGCACATGAGTTCCATTTCCCCTCCTATGCCCAACACCACCTATCAATTTCATAACAGGTAATATGATAAAAGCAGTAAAAAACAACAGAGACAGAAAAAAAGGCTAAAAATAAAAAGCAAAGCCAAAGGAGTACAAAGGTCTCCCATCTGTATTACCCAAATAACAACCCACTGCCCAATTGTTCACCTCAATTGAATCCCATTCAGAAACTTCCTATTGCGACTCTCAGCTAACACTTTGTTTTATTGAAAAAAATTCTGCAACATCAAATATGGCTACCAGCCAATACCCAATATATAGTTCAAATACACCAAACCCATGAACAAACCAATGAATAGGGATAGGGATTTTTACCAAGTTCTCCCTGTTACGAAGTATCAATTAATTTTAATTTCAAGGCAAATAGCATAAAAACTTACGAAATTGAGGAGGTCCCGAATGAGTAATTTTGTTGGAGATCTTGCTTATGGAAGGACTGTCCGATTGCTCGCCTATTTGCCCGCCAAGACGGTCGAGATTTTTTTTGGGGACGATCGTGAAATTTTCGGTGCACAGATAGTTGAACTCGTTGGAGATCTCGCTCGGCTATTTTTTCCAGTTGCTGTGAGGATGGTGTATGACGGGAATTCGAGGTTAAAGATTTGAGCGGAGGATGGTGGTTTTCCGAGTTGCTGAGAGGAGAGTTGCTGTGAGGATGGTGTATGACGAGAATTCGAGGTTTTCCGATTTGAGCGGAGGATTGGTGTCGACTTTGTGAGTTTGTGGTTTGCCTATTGATTTGGGGCCGATATTAACTATTAATATTAATAACTAATGCAATTTAAAATTTATAGTAAAAATTTACAAATTTGCCATTTAAATTATGTTAAAGTAAGGGTTTTTTAGGTAGACTATTATTTTTACAAAATCACTCGTCCTTTTATAATAGTATAGATAGATAGATAGATGATGCTGCTTTTGCAACGATTTCCTCTTTCAAAACCGTATTCAAATTCATGTTTCATTCAACTAAATGAATGACACGTGTCCATGATAATAACACTATCCAAATTCATGTTTCATTCACTAAATATGACACGTGTCCATGATAATGTTACTATCGTAGATGCGCCAGTCATCTAAAAGAAAACTATACATGAATTGAAACACGATTTTGGAACAAAAATCTTTTTCTAAATCTAATCTCAGAAAATGTTCATGTTCACAAACATTATTAATTCCATCCATTCATAGTAGGAAGCAAATGTTATCTAGCATAAAAGGTTCAGTAGCAACATAAATAGTAGAAGATACAGATACAATCTAACATTTAGTGCAACACATAAACTTCATACAGCACAATGTTTCTTTTAGAGGAATTAAAAACATAAGCACCGAAAGAAGGTTCACATTGTCGAGCTACTACTCAAAAGACTTTAGGGGGTCGTTTGGATCGATATCATCTAGGAGTGGGAGATCGGATGGCAAAGTATCGGGCCTTATTTGTTTCTCCCTTAGCCGCGCAATCACTTCCTCGAACACAACCTTATTCCCATCTCGAGTGAGATGCAATCCATCCCTGAATTTCAAAGGACATTATTAAAAAAGCTAAATTTGATCTAAGAAATATATATAAAAAAAAGCAGTTACTACGGTTTCGAAGTATCAAATTTTTGTGATATTCCACATGAAAAATTTCAGAATAAGGTACACGAAAGAGCACCTCAAATAAGCCGTTTGCCAACCAGGAAACTCCTGCATTTTCCCCCACAGATCTATAGAAGAGACGCCACATTCAGCCGCAACTGCAAGGCATTGTTTGGCATACGCGCCAGCAAACTCATTGGTCCTCTCGGGAATTCCGGGCACGTTGCCGGGATAAGGGTACCTGAAAGAAAAACATTCTTCTATCATAATTGTCCATAAATATTAAAAATAAGGCAAAATTGTCCTTATCGCAACCTTTTTTCAAAATTGCAATTTCATCACGACCTTTCCACTTTTGCAATTTTTTCAATTTGTTGCAAATCGGTGCACCGATTCGCAGAACTCATGCAAATTATATCACAATCTTCAGTTTGTTCCTTTGCTATATCAGCTTTTCTAGGTCTGGTTTTCAGAACCCGTGCACCGATTTGCATCAAACTGAAGATTGTGATATAATTTACAAAAGTGAAAATGTCGTGATTAAATTGCAATTTCAACAAAAGTCGTCATATTATGGACAATTTTGTATTTTTTTTATCACATAGGTTCATAGTTAGAGAAAAAAAATTACGAATAGCAATAGGAAGAGCGAAAAGTTTACAGGATGCGTGCTTGCTCGTCAATTGGAGGTGGTGTGATGAGGATAATGTGAGTCGATGGCCATTGCTTCTGAAGTCATCAGAGGGTATGTTAGCAAAACAATTATCAGACTCGAGGGAGAAATCAAGATATGCAGAAAGAAGAAAAAAAAATCGATTTTCTATTGAGATCAATGTACTAATATTTGTCACTCATATCGCCAATCGAAAAATGGCTATTTTTCCACTTGACCTTTGCCATTCGGCTGCGTGACCAGCTTGTGGTAATTTTGTTATGTTTTAATTGGAATTTAACCATATTATGCCTATTATTTTGATGATCACATACACCATTAATGGTGTTCTTCCTCCGGAGGTTTTTCAATAATGGTGGATTTTACATCCCATTGATATTGTAAATGTTGCTCTTTTCTTATTTGGAGCAACATATATGCTCTTCACTCATTAAAACATGAATGTATAATACACTTGCATATATTAAAGTATTTTTTATACTACATTTTTATTTAGTTGTACAAACACTACTTATAATGATAAGTAAAATGCTAGGGTAATATTTCAAGTATAGTAAAAGATACCGGCACATGAAGTACAACTGTACAAGTATACTAGTGAACGTCACATAATCACAGAAAATTCGATCCTACGAGAAAGGGTATTACCCTCACTATCTAATGACCAATGAAAAAATGCCAAGTGGCATTTCTAATAATTTTTAAACATATAGATTACTATGAGAAAACCGGTTTACACTATCGCTACCATAGGTAAATTTCTACTAAAAATAATAGTAGAAATAACTTTAGACATATAATAAAGATATTTTAGGAAATTCATGAGTCAACCACCAATCTCAGAATAAATAGGAACAATTATAGAAATAATAAATAAAACTCAATTAGAAACATTTGAAAAATTAGACGAAATAAAAGAATTAATAAAAGAACTACAAGATTTAGTACAAAAAGAGAAAACACAAAAAAATTATTTAACCCAATTCAAATAGAACCGCCAACAAGTTCTAATGGACATAGATAGATTAACTCAACTATTAGAAAAATGTAATATTGAAGAAACTAGAATGACAAAAATAGATGATGAGGATAAACAGGGAATAATCTACGGAATAGATAGTGAAGATGAAGAACCAACATTTAATATGACTGATCAAAAATCTTATACAACATCGCCATTATCACCAAAACGACCTAGAACAAATAATAATGAAGCATCTAGTTTACAAAATAATTACGTAGAAAGTAGTTTTAGAGATTTTATATATAGAAATGATTATAGTTATCATAAAAAAAATAAAGAAAAATATACCATCAGCCTATTTTAGAAAAAGAAAGAAATATATCTAATGGAATATTAAATATATACTGTACAACCAATGCAGAAGATTTAATAGTCACTTGAACTAATCAATTAAAATTACTAGTTCAAACTAATGATTCAATGATAAATGGAATGCCATTAACAGATTTTCTTAATTATACAAGATATAAAACATTCGGAGTATTATTCGACTATCTAGAAAATACTCGAATTTTATTAAATTCTGAAGCTAATGGTTTAGAAACAAGAGCAGAATACAAAATAGCACCATTAAAAAAATTAGCAAAGGATCTATTAAAAGAATTTTTAAGAATTACAGGACAAGAGTCAAAGGAAGCACAAAAATATAATGTAATTAGATTTCTAACAAACATGAAGTTATGCAATGTATACTACATAGAAATTTTTTTCTGTCAAGTAAGAGAAAATTTCTATAAAACTAAGGATCGGGCATGACTAATAGAAATAGTTGAAAGTAAACTTAAACATGAAATGAATAAATATATTCAGAAGAAAATCAGTGAAACGAGAGAAGAAAAAACATTAGGAATTTTAGAAAAATATGTGAAAGAATATTTTTTTTTTCCCGAAATGTGAAAGAATATAGAGATGAACTTTGTATAAGAAAATTAGAACACCACGAAATGGGTGGTAAAATCACTCCAAGATGTTATAAGCAATTAGAAAGCGTACCACAAGAATTTGATTGTTATAACCCACACAAAAAGAAAAGATAACATAAATACAATAAGTTTAATAAACGATATAGACCAAGAAGATATAAGACATTTAGAAAACCATGAAAACTAAAATATAAAGGAAAATTTAATACTTAGAAAAGCTAAATATTGCCCTAAAGGAAAAAAGAATTGCAGGTGTTGGAAATGTCAAGAAATAGGACACTATGCAAATGAATGTCCTAAAAACATGTCAGAAAAAGAAAAGAAGATAAAAATGATATTTTCTTTAGGATATGAACCTATAGAAGAAGAATACGAATAAGGTGAACTATTAGTCTTTGATATATATGATTTAGAATCAGAAACATATAGCGATCTAGAATCATCTGAATCAGAAAATGAGTAAAAATAGTTCATTTATAAAAGTTAAATTATTTAACAAATTTCTACTAGCATATATAGACACATGTACAACGATATGTCTAGCAAAAGAATCTATATTACCTAGTAAATATTGAAAGAAATTAGACAAACCAATTATAGTGAGAATTGCAAATAATAAGATAATAAGTATTGATTATAGAGAACCATATTTAGTATTGTTAATAGAAGAAAACGATTTCCTTTACCAAGTCTTTATAAACAAAATACAGATTTTATCATTAATAATTGGAAATAACTCTCTTAAGCTATACAATCCATTTATTTAAAGATTTTATAGTAAAGAAAAAATGGGGTAGGTTCGATGCTACCCCCATGGGTAGTGACCGCATGGTGTGGCAGTAGCATTTTTGCTATTTTATGAGATTGTTATTATATGCTTTTTAAAGTAATTGTTACTTGTTTTTGCATTTTTATTAATCTTTTTATTTTTTGTTCACTTTTTATCATCATGTCATAATAAAGTTCTAAACCTGTAATTTCATGTAAATAAGTATATCTTATTATATCTGCTTTTATATTTGTATTTCTCATCCTATATCAAAATATATTTTCTTGTACTCATTTTACTTTTAAATCGTAGTCTAGCTCTGATACCATTTTTTCTTTACTATTTGACTCATCTTGTTGTAATTTTTTATTTGTCTTAATAATCTTTTAAAAGTTAAAACAATCTTCGAAAGAAATAGTTGTGTTTTTTTCTTCTAATGTTTTTATTCTATTTTCTATTTGTTCTAGATTTTCAACAATAAGCTGATTAATATCAGGTTCTTCTTTATGTTTTTCTATATATTTTTTGATATCTTTGTTTAAGAAATCAATCAATCTAGTAAAATTATTTCTAACAATACTTTTCTTTTCAAAATATTGAAATTCACTATCAAATTGAACTCTACAGATAGAAAGAAATTCGTTCAATCTTTGTGTATCTGAAAAACCTCGTTTTTCTTTTTGAAAATATTTCAGGTCTGATCTTATATACTCATTTCTTTGCAAACATTTTATATTATCGTTTTAGGAGGTCCTATTTTATGTAATTTCTTAAATTTTTGCTTATACCTTTGTATATCATAATCTAGTTGTTTAATTTTTGTTCATCTTTTTCTATATATTTATATTGAATAATTTTTTCTATTAAATAATCTACTTCTTTGTTTCCCCTTCTTTCCAGTTCAGATAATTCAAGTTTATACCTCTCCTATCCATTATTACAAATTCTATATTTTATTATTTATATTTATTACTAATGGGCTTAACTCATTTACTTGTTTATTTAATTTTTCTATTTCTATGTCCCTTTTATATAAACTACTACTACTATGAGGTTCTTCAATTTCTTGAATTTTTAATAAATTCTTTTCAGTTAGTTTTCCTAAATTTGTAGGATTACTAAATAATCTCCTACTATATTCTCTTAAAAATTCCTTTTGGATGCTATCATTTTTAATAATAGTACTAGTTTCGTTAAATATTTTTTTCTATATATATATATTCTTTCTTGATTTTGATAATTCATGCTCAAACTATTATTACTTAATGCATAGGCTATTCAATAACAAACAATCATAGGTATGTCTCCTGATTCCATTAATGTTTTTTATTGAAAACTACACATTATTCATATGCAGTTATTAATTTTATTAGTCGATAATTGTATGGGAAGTTGTAATGATATATTAAACTTAATTAGTCCATACCCGAAATCTCCTTCTATTTCCCCCAACTTTCTTGATTCTTCATGCATAACTTTATTATCTTCAACTTTTATATTTAAGGGTGTCTTAATTGCTTCTCTAAATGTTGATCGTAATACTATGTGTACTGTGTTTATGTGTATATAACTTATCTTTTTCCTATCTTCTTCTTTTATTTTTTCTAATCTATTTTCTATTTGATTTATTTCAACTAAGGGTGCTTGAAAATTATAATTTGCTTCTTCTATTCTAATTAGTTGTTCTCCATTCATTATTCCGTAATGAATTGTATTTTTTCTATTCAATTTTTCTAGTATACCATTATTTATTCCTTCTTTCTTTTGTAAATCTAAATTTCCTTTATTTTTTTACTTTTGTTACTAGTTTTTTATCTAATAATATATCTGATAAGTAATACCTTGTTCTTCTATATAACTTGGCATTCGCTTTCCATTATTTAGTTTTGGCTGTCTAACTTGGCTTTGTTCTTATTTCTAGATCTATTATTTTTGGGTAAATGCATCCTTTTTATAATATGTATAAGTCTCGTAATGTTTTTAGTTTCGTTTTTCTACTTAGACCAACATCCATCAATGTTTCAATCATTTGTGAAGACACATAATAACTCATTTTTCTACTATTCAAGTTCTTTTTCTATGTCTTTGTAATACAATTTATTATAGGTATTCTGTATTCTTGATCTTCAATATTAATTCTCTTTTATCCATACTCCATACAAATTGTTTTAAGAAGTCGATTCCTAATAATACTGATTTATGTTCTTGATTCTACTTGCTGCTAACTGTGATTTCTATTATCATACTTATATCTTTACTGGATATTATTTCAATTTCAGATACCTTTTGTATTATTTTCTTCATTTTTATTGCATTTTTCAGGATTGATTTCTATATCTATAATTTCTCTAGCTAAATCTATACTTATGTGACTATTACAAGCTCCTGTATTTATAAGTACTGCAACTAACTTCATATTTACTAATGCAACAACATGATATTGATTATGGTTCTATTTTCTTAAACAAACTTTTACTTGCTTCATATTTTCTTTATATCTTGAATTTTCAAATATGTTTTGTAAGAGAGAAATAATAAGCTTGGATAAGAATATACCTTCTTTTGTTAGCTAATCTCTTCAAGGACACCTTTTCGTCTTCTTGGCCTATACTCAATCTTCAGCAACGACCTCGACTATCTGGGTTGTGTATTCGTCCCTCCAGAACATTTTAACAAACTTTAGAACATTTTCTTTTCTTGCTTATTATTTCTGAGTGTATTTAGTTACACATAATGTATGAAACACAAATTTTTTATTTCATAAGGAAGATTACAAGACTCAAATTTTTCATACAAACTTGAGCTCTGCCTTTGGATGACAAAGTCTCGACTCTTAAATAGGCGCTAGATAAGGACATGTCCCTGTCTTACGCGTTTACGATAAATGATCGTTGTGAAGCGACAAGTCACATCGAATTTATTTATGATAAGATAAGATGGTGATAATTACATCTACCTACTGCATTATTGTCAATTTGTTTGACAATTACATCCACCTTCTGCACTATTGTCAATTTGTTTGACAATTACATCCACCTACTGCATTATTGTCACTTTGTTATCCACCTACTACATTATTCTTCAATGGGTTCGATTTCTTCTTGAGTTGGCCAACAAATATCACATGTATAATATTCTGCAAATTCTTCTTGTAACTTGATGCAGACTTCTTGCTTAATTGACTTGGGTATTTCATACTTGATTTGAATGAGTCGTTCCATAAATTTGTTCAGTATTTCAACATCTAAAGGCATTGGTGGCCTTGCTTGCAAACTCCATAATAAAACAATTGGGACGAATAATTAATCCTTCCTTTTACTTTAATGCGTTTTCCGAGTATAATCACATAATTGTTCAAATAATGTGTTAACTCGTCTTCGTGCTTCGCTATTCCCAAATCTGGATAATTTCCATTACTAACACCAATTTGGCATAATTGTATTGCCGACTGTATAACTTCTCCCTCATCAGAAAAGATACGAATTGTTGCGAATATTTTCATAAATCCTTTCTTTTTATTGAGAAGCTTACTAGAATATGAGTGAATAGCTTGTGCGAACTTAGTCGGAAAATACTGAAAGATATCAGTACTTCTGAAATATATGCAACTGAGTAACCCGGATTGAAACATAATATATGTTTTTATTGGGTCTGCTTTTGGTAGACTGGTTGCTTTAGGTCATGTAAAATGACTTTCAACAAGATCGATACTCGTTGCTTTATCTTTGTTCGAATAATTAAGGAGAAAATTATATTCTACCTCAAATAATTTTCTTGTTAGCTTAGTGTTTTCTTCTTTCTGTTGTCTGGTCTGAATCTGATCAATGGTAAGTTGTCTGGGACTAGGAATTTTTTCAAGTACTGGTAACTTCTTTTCCAATGTAACATCATTTGAAAAGATGTTATTAGTACTTGGAAAAAATTCAAGTCCCAGGCAACTTACCATTGATCAGATTCAGACCAGACAACAGAAAGAAGAAAGCACTAAGCTAACAAGAAAATTATTTGAGGTACAATATAATTTTCTTCTTAATTATTCGGACAAAGATAAAGCAACGAGTATCTATCCTGTTGAAAGTAATTTTACAGGACCTAAAGCAATCAGTCTACCAGAAGCAGACCCAATAAAAACATATCCTATGTTTCAATCCAGGTTACTCAATTGAATATACTTCAAAAGTACTGATATCTTTCAGTATTTTCGGACTAAGTTTGCACAAACTATTCACTCATATTCTAATAAGCTTCTCAATAAAAAGGAAGGATTTATGAAAATATTGGCAACAATTCTTATCTTTTCTGATGAGGGAAAAGTTATACATCCGACAATACAATTTGGCTCCAAATTGGTGTTAATAATGGAAATTTATCCAGATTGGGGAATAGCAAAGCACGAAGACGAGTTAACACATTATTTGAACAATTATGTGATTATACTCGGAAAAAACATTAGAGTAAAAGGAAGGATTAATTATTCGTCTCAGTCTGTTTTATTATGGAGTTTGCAAGCAAGGCCACAATGCCTTTAGATGTTGAAACACTGAACAAATTTATGGAGCGGGTCATTCAAATCAAGTATGAAATACCCAAGTCAATTAAGCAAGAAGTCTGCATCAAGTTAAGGGAAGAATTTGCACAAGATCATACATGCGACATACGCTGTCCAAATCAAGATGAAGAAATCAAAACCATTGAAGAATAATGTAGTAGGTGGATAACAAATGCAGTATGTGGATGTAATTATCAAACAAATTGACAATAATGCAATAGGTGGATGTAATTGCCAAACAAATTGACAATAATGCAGTAGGTAGATGAAATTATAAACATCTTATCTTATCATAAATAAAGTAGATGTGACCTCTCGCTTCACGACAATCACTTATTGTAAACGCGTAAGACAGGGACATGTCCTGATCTACGCCTATTTAAGAGTCGAGACTTTGTCATCCAAAGGCAAAACTCAAGTCTGTATGAAAAATTCGAGTCTTGTAATCTTCCTTATGAAATAAAAAATGTGTGTTTCATACATTATGAGTAACTAAATACACTCAGAAATAATAAGCAAGAAAAGAAAACGTTCCAAAGTTTGTTAAAAAGTTCTTAGAGGGACGAATACACAACCCAGATAGTCGAGGTCATTGCTGAAGTTTGAGTATAGGCCAAGAAAACGAAAGGGTGTCCTTTAACAAATTAGCTAACAAAGGAAGGTATATTCTTATCCAAGCTTATTATTTCTCTCTTCCAAAACATATTTGAAAATTCAAGATATAAAGAAAATATGAAGCAAGTAAAAGTTTGGTTATGGAAATAGAACCATAGCCAATATCATGTTGTTGCATTAGTAAATATAAAGTTAGTTGCAGTACTTATAGATACAGGAGCATGTAATAGATAAGTATAGATTTAGCTAGAGAAATTATAGATATAGAAATTAATCCTGAAAAATGCAATAAAAAGGAAGAAAATAATACAAAGGTATCTAAAATTGAAATAGTATTCAATAAAGTTATAAGTATGATAATAGAAATAGTAGTTAGCAGCAAGAAGAATCAATAACATAAATTAGTATTATTAGGAATCGACTTCTTAGAACAATTTGTATGGAGTATAAATAAAAGAGAATTAATATTAAAGATTGAAGATCAAGAATACAGAATACCTAGACTAAATTGTATTATAAAGACATAGAAAAAGAACTTAAATAGTAGAAAAATGAGTTATTATGTGTCTTCACAAATGATTGAAACATTGATGGATGTTGTTCTAAGTAGAAAAACGAAACTAAAAACATTACGAGACTTAGACATATTATAAAAAGGATGTATTTACCCGAAAATAATAGATCTAGAAATATAAACAAAGCCAAGTTAGACAGCCAAAACTAAAGAATGGAAAGGAAATGCCAGGTTATAGAAAATATAGAACAAGCTATTTACTTATTAGATATATTATTAGATAAAAAACTAGTAACAAAAATAAAAAATAAAGGAAATTTAGATTTAGAAAAGAAAGAAAGAATAAATAATGGTATATAGAAAAAATATAATACATCACGGAATGATGAATGGAGAACAAACAATTTGAATAGAACAAGCAAATTATATTTTTCAAGCACCCTTAGTTGAAATAAATCGAATAGAAAAGAGATTAGAAAAAATAAAAGAAGAAGATAGGAAAAAGATAAGTTATATACACATAAACACAGTACAAATAGTATTACGATCAACATTTAGAGAAGGAATAAAGACACACGTAAATATAAAAGTTGAAGATAATAGAATTATGCATAAAGAATCAAAAAAGTTGGGGGAAATAGAAGGAAATTTAAGGTATGGAGTAATTAAGTTTAATATATCATTACAATTTCCCATACCATTATCGACCAATAAAATTAATAACTGCATAATGTGTAATTTTCAAGAAAAACATTAATGAAATCAGGAAACATACCTATGGTTGTTTGTTATTGAATAGCCTATGCATTAAGTAATAGTAGTTTGAGCATGAATTATCAAAATTAAGAAAGAATATATATAAAAAAAATATTTAATATGAAACCAATACAATTATTAAAAATGATAGAATCCAAAAAGAATTTTTAAGAGAACATAGTAGGCGATCATTTTGTAATCCTACAAATTTAGGAAAACTAACTGAAAATAATTTATCAAAAATTCAAGAAATTGAAGGACCTCATAATATTAGTAGTTTATATAAAAGGGACATAGAAATAGAAAAATTAAATAAACAAGTAAATGAGTTAAGCTCATTAGTAATAAATATAAATAATAAAATATAGAATTTGTAATAATGGATAGGAGAGATATAAATCTTGAATTATCTGAACTACAAAGAAGGGGAATCAAAGAAATAGATTATTTAATAGAAAAAATAATTCAATATAAATATATAGAAAAGATAACAAAAATTCTAACAACTAGATTATGATATACAAAGGTATAAGCAAAAATTTAAGAAATTACATAAAACGATAAATATAAAATGTCTGCAAAGAAAGAAGTATATAAGATCAGACCTGAAAATTTTTCGAAAAAAAAAACAAGTTTTTCAGATACACAAAGATTAAAGGAATTTCTTTATAACTGTAAAGTTCAATTAGATAGTGAATTTAAATATTCTGAAAAGAAAAGTAATGTTATAAATAATTAAACTAGATTGATTGATTTCTTAAACAAAGATATCAAAAAATATATGGAAGAACATAAAGAAGAACCTGATATTAATCAACTTATTCTTGAAAAACTAGAACAAATAGAAAATAGAATAAAAACATTAGAAGAAAAAAGCACAACTATTTCTTTCGAAGATTGTTTTAACTTTTAAAAAGATTTTTAAGACAAATAGAAAATTACAACAAGATGAGTCAAAAAATAAAGAAAAAATGGTATCAGAGCCAGACAACGATTTAAAAGCAAAATGAGTACAAGAAAAATATAATTTGATATAGGATGGAAAATACAAAATATAAAAGTAGATATAATAAGATATACTTATTTACATGAAATTACAAGTTTAGAATTTTATTATGACATGATGATAAAAAGTGAAAAAAAAAATTTAATAAAAATACAAAAAAAAGTAACAAATTACATAAAAAAAGCATATAATAACAATATCATAAAATAGCAAATAGCAAAAATGCTACAATGGTACCGTTGGGCCACTACCCATGTGGGTAGCATCGAACCTACCCATAATCACATTAGAAAGTGGATGAAATAAATTTAATTTGTTGACCATTGGTGCCAAAGCTTGCTAGTTTATCAATTACAAATTTGTGTGAGTTTAATATATGTTAAATGCATATAGACGTTACCTTTCGGAAAGTTTATTATATTCATCTTGGCTTACTTTTTGGATGCAAAAGTTATCAATTATATATTTTCTAATATAAGCTTTAGACCGTTTATCATTAAGTCTATGTATTATTATATTTATCTAGTCTTGGTAATATATTACCCAACTAAATTATAGTGTTACATTGGAGAGTTGGACCAAATGAATATCCACCGCTCAATAAACAAGGTGAATAAAAAAAACCAATTAAATTAGAAATATAGTTAATTTTTATTATTTTAAAAAATAAATATGTATAGCGCGCGCAACTTAAAAATGTGAAATCATATTTAAAATAGAAATGGTAACTCGTTTCTATTTAATTAATGAATAAATGATGTATAATTCCTAGACATGTGAATCGTGAATAGATGAGGTGACAATGATACGCAATATATGGTTGTACCTTGAAATATGCGATAAGAGCTTGGAGATTTTGCTTGTACTCTTCCAGCGGCACGTGTTGAAATTTGCTAGATCTATCGGGTAAACAAGCATCATTTGCACCGAAAAATATGGTAATCGCCGCTGCTTCTTTCTCAATTTCCGTAGATGGAAACACTCTTTCTATTATCTTTAAAGCCCATCTTGTGTTATATCCACTGTACCCTCTCAAAACTATATCAGCCTGCAAATTTTGAATATTAGAATGAAATCTAAAGCGCACAGCATTTAAAAAGGAAAGATAAATTAAAACACATTTTATTACTAATACCGTGCGAGCAAAGTGATCCGCCAGTGAAGCGCCCCATCCTCCGTCGCTGAATGATTCCTCAGTTATCGAATCTCCAAACAGATAAATCTTTGGTCTCATTTTTTGATTCAAATTTTTACTGAAAAAAAAAAAAGGAGCTATGGGAAGTGGAAAGAAAAAGTGGTAAGTCAGAGGTAGTTTGGTTTTGTGTGGGGAAGTTTCGATCTTATAAATAAGTATAATATCAGCATATAGCTGGCATAATAATATGAGCATAGCTGGCATAATAATATGGCACATTATAAAATAATTTCATTCTTTATTATTAATACATATTAATTAGGGATAAATATGTACAGAATGTAAATAAATAATGATTTTTTTTTTGTTCCAAACGGCAAACACTTTAATAACTAGAAAACTCAAAAACAATATAGAGGATGTGTCAACCGACACCAAGGAACTAGATTACCTAAATCTATCCCTTGAAATTTTAGAAGAACTAGTTTTTAACCCGTGCATTTGCACGGAAAGCAATATAATAGAACAAAAAATAATATAAAGATATAAACAATAGAAAAATCATAATATAATTATTGAAAAAATATTCTAAGAAAGAATAATTAAATATTGTTAAACAATTCTGTATATACAACGTTTCTGATTTTTCTATCAACAAAATCTCAATCACTACAAATCACTATCTTCAAATTAAGACATATAATGGTTTTATTTTTTAAAATAATTATTGTATTTTGTACTATAGATCATATAGGAATTTTTTTAAAAAAAAATACTAAAAAAATACTAGCAAAATATTACAAAATAAATAATTGTATTTGGTTGATAAATAATGATATGTGCCAAATATTTAAGACATTTGAACAAAATGACAATATTTGGGCCATAAAGAAATATATTGATTGAATGATAAAAAAAACCCAAATTAGAAGTCCACTTAATTTTTTAGGGTAGCCAAAATCAAATATAAAACAGGTCAATAATAACATGACTATAAATAGAGATAAACTTCTTGAGAGTGATGCAAGCCATTTTTTTTTGTTTGATGTCAGCGCTTCTCTCGTTATTCACTCTTTCTGAAACCCTAATCCTTAACTCGATCTTAAGAGAAACTCGGCGAGATTCAATACAAAACAAATGTTTTACCGGAAATTTTCTCCCGATAAAGGCTTAAAAAATTAAAAGAAATATCCGAGAAATGTTGTTTTTGTGGCCAACAGTAGTGATCGAAAAATAAATATTCGTCCCGATTTCTTAATCCGTGTTGCTAAATCTTAACAGGTCGGTCAAAATCGGGCGATAATATTACAAATCTATGATGAGCTGAAATATTTTTTGTTAAACGTAGTTTTTATTTTTTATTATTTTCAATGATCTGTGTCGTTTTTCGAAATTCTTTGTGAATAAGCTTCAAAGATATATCATATTTTATACATCATTCGAAATTATTTAGATGTTTTTCGAAATCATTTTTCGAAGAGAACATGACATTGGTCGAACTTTTTTAAACTTTCATGTATTTTGTTCAGGGTTTGAAAAAATAGGTAAGTTTGTAACAAATCTGTTTATAACATACATATGTAACTTTTATGCATTTTGTTCAGATTTTGAACGCTAAATAGTTCAATTCTTTCTCGTCTTTCTCATCACATCAATATATGAAGCTTTGCTAACACTTGTTCAAAATTGCTTTTCGAAGTTGTTCAAAGTCTTTTGCCGAAGTTTTTCAAAGTTTTTAGTATTTTGTTCAAAATTTGGAAATATTAGGTAAGTTTATAACAAATCTGTTTAGATATATTTATCGCATATTAGGAATTTCTTGTTTAATGTTTAAAAGAATCTGTAAATTTCTTGATTAATGTTTAAAAGAATATGTAGGAATTTTTATTTTTAAAACTTTTACGCAAAAAATTGATTTTAATATAAAGGCAGATGTCTTGGTAAAAGTTGAATGTGTTGATAATGATTGGGAAATCAAATTATTTTTCTGTTTATATTGTATAGTGTCCAATAATGTTCCACATAATTTGCTGTATTTTTAATTTTTATTTTTTCATATAGATTTGAATTTTTTTTGTTCATTATTAATTATGCTTAATATTCCTATATTATGCAACAATCTATCATTACATACAATGCCTTGTCAATCCTCATTATTTGACTTTGCCAATTTCCGTTTAATATGACTTTTCTGTTGCTGAAAGTATGGTTTTTAATGCATTAAAATATTGATATTTTGGATATGTTTTGATACTTTATAATCATGCAGAAATTTGTCCCGCCACTTTTTTTCTTAAAGAGAAATTGTTTAATGAAAATTATTTATATTTATATTTATAATTGTGAAATAATATTTTTTTTCACGGCCAACAGTTTTTTTTAATGAAAAATATGAGACAATTTATTCAGCATACTTTTTAATTTATAAAACAGAATGCGATAATCAAATCTGCAGAAATCATGAATTTTATTGAATAGTAGTAATATAAAATATTTTATTATTACTACCAAATGGAAAGTCAAAGATAGTTAATTTTGCACTATTAATTATGATCATATGGATTTTTTTTATACATATGTTTTCTCAATGAACTTTTTAAATGATAATATTGACAATATAGACTTTGCTATAATAATTATATAGACTGTGCTATAATAATAATTTATTTATTTAATTCATTATTATTTTTTAATTCATCTTATTATGCGTATAGTCTAAGTTTATAAATTATATGTCATTTAAATGTATATATACTACTAATTTATAAGGTTTTACCATTTGGGAGAGCTAAATTTTTAATTTTAATTATGTAACTAATATTTCTTATCATTTTGTAGCTATATATTTGATGGAGTATGGCTGGAAATTAAATTACAAAAAAATAATTTTATTTTTTATATTGTAATGTAACATGATCTGTATTATAATGTTTGTATTTAATACATTTATAAATATTTTTTTATAACTTTAATTGCTTATTCAATTCATAATGGAATAATAAAATAATAATATATATTTTCCGCACAACAATAATGACTGCCACGTTTATATATTTAAATGAGAATAAGAAACATAAATGTGGGATTAACTAAAAGAAACCCTTTTAATTTAGTCATTAACTAATTAAGTTTAACTAAAAGAAACCTTCTTAAATATGAGATTAGTGAGTAATTAATTAAAAAAAATGTAACTCCTTTTGGAGGGAAAGTGAAAATATTTTTATTAAATGTTTTATTAAATGAGATTAGCTAGTAATTATATATATATATATATATATATATATATATATATATATATTCAAGAGGTACAACTCCATCAAGGAGCCAAGCACAAAACAAAATGAAACTCCGTAAAAGAGACTTAAACTCCATAAAGGAGGCTAAGGGTGATGTATTCAATTGAGACTTTTAAAAACTTTTTATGACTTTAGAAATCCTTGTGTATTCAATTTAGATTTGTTAATATTTTTAAAAGTTTTGGCGTATTCAATTGGAATTGTAAAAAGTCTTACAAATTCTTGAGGTATTTGACTTATTTGAGACTATGATTTGTTAAGACTTTCTATGATTTGGTGGGATTTCTAAAGAAAAAACCTTATACGAAATCTCACTTCAAATATCACCTACAGACTTAAGATTTCACCGAATTCCTCCAAAAATCTAAAAATCTTAAAAAGTCTTAAATCTTAAAATGTCTCAAAATGTCAATTGAATTCTCCAAACGGCAGACACTTTAATAACTAGAAAACCCAAATACAGTATAGAGGAGATGTCAACTGACACCAAAAACTAGATAACCTGAACTTATTCCTTGAAATGTCAGATGAATACAAGATGTACAACTCTATCAAGGAGCCAACTGCAAAACAAAACGAAACTCTGGAAAAGAGAGTTAAACTCCATAAAGGAGACTAAAGCTAGACAAAGTTGGACTAACAAAACGAAAAACAAAGAAAAACGCACACCTAATGTACAAATAAACTAAGACCTCTCTTACACCTAACAGACCCCACGCACGACCACCCGAGTCGGCACACGAGCTGCTCCCATTAGCACAAAGATCCAACAAATCAGCAAACAGGAACCTCAAACCCGAAAACTTCGGCCACTCGTGTCGCCTAGACGAATATGATGAAGAGTCGATTCTCAATTCAGATCTGTACTCTGAAAAATCTTCAACGCCGGGGTAGGGGGGGAGTCACCGCTAAAACATCGGAACCCTACTGGAGGGCTCAAAAGAAGGTCCAAACGCGCAGTCGAGCTGCACCCTTAGACACAACACCTAAAGAAAACGAAAGAGGTCCAAACCCGCTAAGCCGATGGGTGTTGGTTTTTTTCAAATTTGAAGAAGAAGAGGGGCACATCCCCTCGCATGTGTAACTAAAGTAACTAGCACTAGCCAATTACAGACTTAAGATACGACTTTTCATTTATTAAAAATTGAGCGTCTGGGGCCACGTTCGACCGTCTTATCCGACTGCACCCAAGAGCTTCTCGTTCGGGGTGGGTGGAAGGTCGCGGTTGGCCGCGAATGGAAGGTCGTCGGAGATGATTTGACTCGATTCCCAATCCGCTGCCACCTCTCGATTCTAGATCCACCACCCTGACCTGATTTTGTCTCTGTAAGAATCGGGAAAAACGGGTATGGTCCCATGCACGTGAAGCACACCATAAGAGGGTGAGCCTAGATGCACCTTAGTAGGATTCCATCCCAAAACTAATTGGTGGTATGAGGAGTAGCCCATTAGGCTTATAAGTTAGGCCTATTTTCTCTGTATAAACAATGTGGGACAACTCACAAGTGACCCCTCACTTGTGAGTCCTTCATACGAAGCCCAAGCGCAAGTAGGCCGAGTAACGGGTACATCATCGCAGGTTCCACGTAGGCCCGATCTGATACCATGTAAGTATCCGGGAAAACGGGTGCGGTCACATGCACATGAAGTGCACCATAAGAGGGTGAACCTAGATGTACCTTAGTGGAGTTCCATCCCAAAATCAATTGGTAGTAGATGGAGTAGTCCATTGGGCTTATAAGTTAGACCTATTTTTCTTGTATAAACGACGTGGGACAATTCGCAAGTGATAATCTAATAGTCTCTGCTAGCTCCAGTCAATTCACAGTTGATAATTACTTGCATAGCCGATCGACGACGCCGAACGCTTTCTCGCCGACGATAATTTTGATGATGAGGACGGTGAAACTCGTAGGGACAAATACGAGCTGTGTATTGTAGGACGATGGTGGAGCTAGCGTCGTCGCCGCTGCGGGTGGGCCAAAAGAAGTACACCATGGTGGTTGAGGACGCGCCTGACCACGTTGACGACAACGATACGTTCTCATGGTCGACGGTGAGGCCGTACTTTCGGTGCATGTTGCCAGAGCCGGCGCAGTTTATGTGGCCGCCGTCGTCAACAATTAGGCATACGCCGACGAATAAGGCGAGGAGGAGGCATATGAGACCTTTTTTAAGTGTTGCAGAAGGTATGCATGGCTGCTGAGAATTGAGGTGAGAGGGATGGGTGGAGACGGGGCCCACTGCGTGATGTGAGAGAGGGAGACTAGTTAGTGGTGGTACCTACATAAAATATGAATGGGAGAGAAATGTTCAATTTACTCTTAATGACTGTAGATGTTTGATTTTTGGTTTTTCTGTCAATAATATATAATTATTATTAACGAATCGAATATGTATATATTCGAATTCAAATTCGAATAAATTTTGAATACTAACACTATTTTTATTCAAACACGAATTTGAAATTTTTCGAATACGCTCGAATACCAAATTCAAATCATGGATTTTTTTACCACCTTAATGCATGCCATGGAGCGGGCCCCAATCCCTTCCCTTTTCCTCGTCTTAAATGTACAAATCTATCATTATATAAAAAGAATAACCTTTTTACAAATATAGAAATATTTTCCCGCCAAAATCATTAAATATATTCTATATATAGTAATTGTTGGACAAATCTGAATAGGCAAAAAAATCGGTTCATTAATTTGTTTCTCTTTTGCAAAAAAAAACGGTTTAAGATTTGTTTCTCTTTTTTCTGTTTTTTAGTTTATCAAAATCGTTGTTTGACAATAAATATTTATTTTTCTTTTTTCTATTTTTAGTATAAATCTACACTAGCTTATCTCTTCTGTTACAAAATCCCATTGCATACGAATCTCATCCCTTATCTATACAGATTTGAAAAAATAAAATAAAATAGAAACTAATTCATAATTACTACTAGAAATCCATTATCTACTTTAATAAGCTAATTTTCATCGGTCTAATTACTAATATTTTTACAAATATTATAAGTTAACAATACAAAAAAGTATAATAATAATTTTAAAATGGTGTGTAATCAAATTTTTTTATATTCTCTTATACAAAATAATTTTACATTGTTTGACCCCGAATCTATAATTTATAATTATTAAGTATTGTTTATCCTCCTCTTTAATTTATAATTATTTTTTTCTTCCTCTTTTTAAATAGGATTAATAATAGTTTTCACTTTCGTCATGGAGTGACTCTAACTTGAGATCTATTTATAATATTGTTAATTTAATATTATTCCCGTGCATCGCACGGGGTATACACTAGTCAGTATAAAACAATATATAGACATTTTGTAATATTAACCTTGTACATTGATCATTGCCTAAAATTAATGTTCAACCAATGTAACCGTGGATAAATAGGTACCTATCAAATATGAACAAGCAGTATTTAACAGTGAAAACACCGAAGTCACTTTCCACTTTTCATTTTATTTTCGTTGTGTTGCCTTTTTTAATTTGGGAGGCTAAGCTGGGAAGCACTATGTGTGGTTCAGACATATTGTATATTTTAATTTTGGATTCTTCCAGTTTGTCAAATATTATTTGGGAGGTCTTGTATTAGGCTAAGTTAAACATTAAGTCGATATACATTTTATAAAGATGTATACATTTATTAAAAAATATTATACTTTAAAAAACATAATAAATATAAGTATCACAAAATGTCATTTAATAGTATTTATATATAAATATATACACATACATTTTTATTTATGGAAGGTTGACCTATCTAATGTAGGACTGTAAATGAGTCGAGCGGCTCACGAACCGCTCGTGAGCGCTCGAGTCAATGCTCAACTCGAGGTCGAGTCGAGCTCGAGCTATTCAATCGAGCAAACAATTTGAGCGTCAAACATCATTTCAAGAGGTTAATAAGCTCACTCGGCTTTTTATCTACATGAACACCTCATATAGCTTAATTATCAATGTTAGAACAACAAGACAAAAATTAGCTAATCAAATTAAAAGTAGTACATTTATATTTAAATTTAATTTTTAAAATTTGAAGTCAAACTCGAGTCATATCGAGCATCAAGTCGAGCTCGAGCATTTTTTTTGTCACGAGTCGAATTGAGCAAAACATTTACTTTACTTGTCGAGTTCGAGCATTGCAAAAAAGTTCGATTTGCGCTCCACAAAATGTATGCTCACTCGACTCAGTCTGGAACCTGCATGAACCAAGATTTTGTAATATTATATAACCTTCGGTCCTCTATTAGTGCAATCTTTTTAANGAAAAAAAAGAAAAAAAAAAAGAAAAAACAGAGAATCTGTCACATAAAAAATGATGCAATTTAATTATTCAATCATTTTGATTTTAGTCGCATTATCAACGGCAACCGGCGAATCGATTTCACGATGCTACGAATCCATTGTCAGCTTTGGCGATTCGCTTGCAGATACTGGCAATTTCCTTCATCTCCTGCCGGCCGACAGCCCACCGCGGTCCGCCCGCCCCCCTTACGGCCGGACTTACTTCCACCGCCCCACCGGTAGATTTTCCGATGGCCGCCTCGTCGTCGACTTCATCGGTAGTGCTCTAACGTAATAATATTTATCTTGCTTGCTCGGTACTAGACAAAAAAAAGTCTGTACAGATTCAGAAAGAAAAGGAAAATCTCAAATTTTCCAAATTTGGTAAAACAAAAACTGTAGAAAAATCGCTTGTTGATTGATGTGTGCACAAAAAGAGACAATTTCTTAAATTGACGAGTTTTTTGGGGGAATATGAGAATATAGTATAGACAGTGACACCGTCCAAATCATACTCACAATTTTGACTCTTCTATCCTGAGAATGTTATTTTGATTTATTTATTTATTATTTTTTTTTTTTTTACTGTGTTATGTTTACAGCTCAGAATTTAGGACTGCCGTTATTGCAACCGTACGTTGGGCGAGAAAACGGTGGCCGGAATTTTAGCGAAGGAGTGAATTTCGCGGTGGTCGGAGCTTCAGCTCTTGATTATGGCTTCTTTGAGGAAATTGGGATTTATATGGGCACAAATGCGTCACTTGGGATTCAAATGGAATGGTTCAAACAATTTTTGGCCACTATGCCTGGTGAGATGGTCATAATTTTTTCTTAGTCACTTATGTATTAATTTTTTTCTTCTTTTTTTTTTTCGGTAATTAAATTTGATAAATAGTGTTAGGTTGTCATTCAAATTTCTGTAGTAATAATTATCTTTCAGACTCAATTTGATCAACAAATATTAATTTAAAGTTATCTAAATTCATTAATCTCCTCAATTTTTGTGGTTTTTTTTGGAGTAATTTCTTGTTTAATAACATAATCTGCTCTGCTTTCTGAGTACTGACAACAACAGATGGGAAAGGATTTCTTCAAAGGTCTTTGGTTCTTTTGGGAGAGATTGGAGGCAACGATTACAATAATCCAATCATACAAGGGCTAGATTTCGAAACAATCCGAACATTTGTCCCACTAGTTGTCGATTACATTGGATCAACACTTCAAGTACACGATAAAAATCTCCTCTGCAATCTGCATTTGTTTTGCTTCACATCCGAATATCATAAACCAATAATATGAAATAAATTTCACTATCCTAACAGGAACTTATTAAGGTCGGTGCCAAGACAATAATAGTCCCCGGGAACTTCCCAATCGGTTGCTTGCCTATTTACCTAACACAGTTCAAAGAATCGAGTGTCTCTACCGATTACGACCCCAAAACCGGATGCCTCAATTGGTTAAACGAGTTCTCAATGTACCATAATAATTTGCTCAAAAAGGAATTAAGCCGCATTCGAGCCCTTTATCCTCACGCGCGCATAATCTATGGGGATAATTACAATGCCGCGATGCGCTTCTATCTATCCCCAAAAGAATTCGGTAATTAATTGTATAGCTAACTTTGTTTTAACTATTATTATTATTATTTTAATGAAGAAACAGTAGGCGAGTGTACAAATTATGAATGCAGGATTTACAGAGGGAATTTTGAGGGCTTGCTGTGGGAAAGGGGGGTCGTACAATTTCAATGGGTCAGCACAATGTGGATTGGCTCTTTCGACGTGTTGTGAGGATCCGAGTTTGTTTGCTAGTTGGGATGGGTTACACTTCACGGAGGCCGCGTATAGGTGGATTGCCCAAGGTTTGATTGAAGGACCTTATACGATTCCTCAAATAAGCACCGTTTGCCGTGCAGTATCTTCAACCGATGGTCGTGTTTATGAGTAATGAGAGATCGTGAAGTATGTATTTGTGTAGATTGCATGTATAATTTGTTAATAAAAAATCGAAATTCGACGTGTGTATTGGTTTGGTTTTGTGTGGACTCTGGATCGGCTCGTCATCTATAACGACCGATAATCTCAGATACTGATTAATGTTGTTGTTCATCGATATATCACTTGAATCAAAGTTGTTTGTGTGGACTCTTTCAATGAATGTTGAGGTGAGCCTAGGTGCACCATAGTGAGGTTCCATCCCAAAATCAATTGGGGATAGGAGGAGTAGCCCACGAGGCTTATATACTATACTCATTTTCCCTATAGAATCAATGTGGCACAACTAACAAACGATATTCCAACATTTTACATGACTTCACATTGGTAGCCAAAATGACGCGCTATGAATTCAGAGAAGAACCAAAGTATGTTTAAAAAAGATGATTTTAGTGAGTAGTGTTATGATCTTAAATTTGAAAAATCACGACTAAAGTTTCCAAGAAGGCTAATGGGCGAAAAATATGACATACGCTAATATTGGAAGAAGTTGAACGCTTCCCCAATGGCAGCATCTAACTAATTTTGGTACTGAAAAAATGTTTCAGAAAACTATGTGAATGACTAATTCTAATTTCAGAAAATTGACTAATTCTAATTTTCTAAGTGGGTATCATATAATTTATCATAAGTAGTTGTGTGAAGTTGCCTAACTCAAACATTTTTAACGAAAAATATCTCATTACTTAGTATATTGTTGTCTAGAGTAAAACATTCTAATTTTAAACTTGTATATTTATTAAAAAGGTATAACATTATAGCCTAGGTCTGCATAACAATAACTTAACTGATAATTTATTTGCAATTGCAGTTTCTAAATAATAGAGCAAAATTGAAGGCCACAAAAATGAACCAGCTATCCCAGTTTCTAAATTATAGAGCAAAATTGAAGGCCAAAAAGATGAACCAAAAAATGAACTGGACTGGTTTCATATTCGAGATAATTGTGCTAAGCTTTCATGTGATTTGGAAATATTGCGAGTTATTCCTCATTGTGCTAATGTGTATTTACTGCAGGACACGTGTCAACACACCATTTGTGGATAACTATAGATGACTCCATACACTCTCACTTCTAATTAGTTTTTCACTAATTTCATTTTATGCATCAAATCTTGAAAGAAAGTATACACTGTCCTTCTAAATTATTATTCACTAATTTCTTTTTATACCCCTTAGGTAAATATAATAATGTGTGTGATAATTATATCAATATATTTTATTTTCGATTGCAATTTTTTAGATGAAAATTATTTTGAAAAACAGAAATTTTAGATGAGTACCACATAAATTTTTAGATAAAACAAAATTAAAGACGAAATTAAAGATAACAAAGTGGACCACGTACTGAATCATCTTTCATGATATTTATTCCTAGTACTAGTATTCTCATGACAACTCGATAAGATAATGTCGATAATAAGATTAGCCTTGACAAAAAATAAAAATACAAATAAGAAAAGTATATTTGCAAAAATAAAATAAAATAGAAGGTAATAACAATTTCCAATTTTATAATCAATGTAATAATGAGAACATCAACGTGCACAAACTTTATGAAAAAAATAAATAAAAGGAGACTATATTGTAATAATGAGAACATCAACGTGCACAAACTTTATGAGAACATTTAACAATCTATATTAAGTAATTAACAGAGTATCAATATTATAATAATAATTAATCAAGAATCCCAAATGGGGCCGAAGGCGGCCTGCGGCCTTGCACACGTTCACCACGTCCCTACTCCCCTCTGGATTACTGGTCACGATCACCACCTCGGCCCCGAACCCTCTGGCCGTCTTCACACTCATCTCAGCCACGTTCGGCCGCCCCATCACGGCCGTGTTGTGCACGATAGCCCTTCCGGCCTTCATAGCCTCGCTCATCCACCCCTTTATCTCCGCTCCGTAATTCTCTTCCACTCCCTTTGTCTTCCACTCCCTTTGTCACCCACAGCACGCATACCTCCGCCGTGCTCGGCTGCAGAAGGAACGACAAGAACACGCAAATCCCAACCCAGTCGCCACCAACAAAGCCCTACCCTACATGTTCGTCAGGTAAGGAAGGCCCGAAAAGTGCACTAGTCGGACCCACAGGTGGGTCGGGGGTTCGAAACCAAGGACATGGTAAAGTCTCCCACGGCACCCGCCAACATCATGTGCTCTTTCTTCCCGTCCGAGACAATCCCGAACGCATGCCACTCGGAAAACGACGACGGGCTTATTCGCCCGAGGATCCCGAACTTGACTCCACCCTCGAACTTGATGATGGCCGCATGGCCTGACGGAGACGTGACTTGCACTTTGACCTTTCTCACCGTCAGCCACGACACGATGATCAATACAGTTGTCGCGAGCGTGAACCAAAACTCCTGACTTCTGACGAGCCTCGACCCGAACTCATCCCGGTAGGATTCAGTTCTCGGATTGTACGAGACGGTGAGTAAGGCGAAGGCCCAGAGGAGGGCGAGGGCAGCCCAGCCCGCAAACCGGTGGGTCCGCTCGAACACGTTGTGGTGGAGGTGCCGGAGGAGCGGAAACGCCGCGAGTGTTGACAACGCAAGGAGGCCGAGGATCGCCGCCGTGATGAGAACGTTTTGAGGCTCGAGCACGCCAAGGGCCATGGGACGAGACGACCTGAGAAGGCCGAGGAAAGGGTCAAAACCATGCACGCATGGCCTAAGAGACGGGTACGAGCCCGTATGCGAGGCACAACCAGTGCAAGAGAGCGGGCCAACGAAGGACGTGCATGGAGGCGCACGAGGGTACACGTGAAGATGCGCATCTATCAGCGCAAGCGGGTGCACGAGATGATCCGACGGCAAGGGCGTGAACGCACTACTAGAATATGAATCATCAAGAACAAAAAATTCCGTTGGTTAAAGTTCATTTTCCGTTGCTAATGAATAATAAGAACAAAAAAAATCCGTTTCATTATTGGTTAGTGAAAACAAGGGTTCTGATGCTCAGAGACGGATTCCGTTCCGTTGCTATCAGTAACGGCTTTTGTAACAAGCAAGCCGTTTCTAGTCTTCGAGAAATAGCAACCAAATCAGAAACGAGACTATTTGTTACTAATTAATGAGTAATAGAAACCAAATTAGTTACGAGACTATTTGTTCCTAATTGTTCATTATTAGAAACTAAATTAGAAACGAGAATATTTGTTCCTAATTATTCATTAATAGAAACCAAATTAGAAACGAGATTATTTGTTCCTAATTATTCAGTAATAGAAACTAAATTAGAAACTAGATTATTTGTTCCTAACTAATCAGCAATAGAAACCAAATTAAAAACGGATTGTTTTGTTCTTAACATCTTAATATTAGTGACAATTACAATATAATGGCATCTTCTATTTTTTATTGTTGCATTCAGTAAAATTGTTTTGCATCAAATGAATTCATTAATACCACTAAAAATAAGCAAGTAAGATTAAAGAAAAATAAAATAAAATACAATTATTTTATTTCGTCAATACAATAATAAAAAAATTCAATTGATAAAACATCAAAGTACAATTAATACAAACTACTAATCATTTTATCCTCAAATAAACTTGGAAGTAATATTTTTAACATTTCATGATTATGCCCCAATAGAACTCGCTGAGCCTTCTCTCGTTCTTGTGCTGCAGAAATGAACCCGTCATACATTGGCAGCTTGTTCAAGTCAAGATACCGTAATGTTTTTTGAGTCGCTGATATGAACCCTTCATATGTTGGTAGCTTATTCAAGTCCAGCTGCAATATCGATGCCTTCTCTTTAGTGTTACATTCTTGTGTCTGTAGATAAGAATCAAATTATTCGTCGTATCATATATTGGTGAAAAGAAGAAAAAATAAAATAAAATTTGCAGTGTTACATTCTTGTGTGTGTAGATAAGAATCAAATTATTCGTCGTATCATATATTGGTGAAAAGAAGAAAAAATAAAATAAAATTTACACTTACAGACTCTGGCGGATAATTCAAATCCCATCCTATTGTTTGACGTTTCACTCCTATAGAAGTATGTCTGCCAAATAAATGTATGAGTAATACTCAAAATGTAATTGCTCCCATAGAAGTATGTCTGCCAAATAAATGTATGAGTAATACTCAAAATGTAATTGCGTTCAGGAGGTAATAAGATGATTCAGTAGTAGTTGTAAAATGATTCAGTAGTAGTTGCGTTCAGAGGTAAGATGATTTGGAGTTTGTAGAAGAGTTTGGAGTTCTGTAGTTAGAGAAGAGTGTTTTAGACGTGGTTAGTAACGTGGTCAGTTAATTTAATATAGGATGTGGTAGTTATTATACTTGAACGCGTGGGTAACCTATTTATTAATCCTAACTCAATATTTATTAATTAACTACACCTCCCTATTTATTATTAACTTAATCTATTTATTAATTACTACTCAATATTTATTAATTAATTACTACTTCCTATTTATTAACCTAACATATTGTGCAACTCAATAATTATTTATTAACTTTACGTTTATAACTTTTTTTTAAAAAATAAATTATAAAAGTTCGCCTACCATATTTCAATTTAATTAGTTATCATACTTACAATATTTTATTTTAATATTATTAATAAACTTTAAATTGTATAAGGAAATACAAACCAAAACAAAATATGCTATAAGAAAATGAGTATCATATAGATGGTCGACACATAGGATTAAAATATATCTTAGTCCATAGAGAAAAGTTGTAGAAGAAACTAAATCATTAACTAAAAGATTTAGGAAAATTAAATATTCCATAGAGAAAAATTGTAAATGATTATTACTTAAAAGATCTAGAAAAACTAAATATTCCATAGATAAAAATTGCAAATGAAATTAAATCTTTAACTAAAAGATGTAGAAAAACTAAATAATTCAAATAAAAAATATATGTACCAAACTAAAAGCCAAAAATGACTAACCAGTCCGACATTTTCTTGAAGCAAAAATATAATTTAAGAAAATGTGTAATCAAGAAACATTATTTCAAGACATTTTCATGAAGTGCTACTTATGGCAGTATCAATTATCTAATAGGTTAGATTTATTTATAAGTAGATATGTCTACATATTGTATGTGCGGATCTCGATTGTATTAAAAGTAACAATTGTTCTTGTGATAATAATGGTGATGTAATTTAAGCTGGGTACTAAAAGGTTGTTGCTTTAACTTAATAAGCCTGGGGCTGCATGGAATGGAATGGTTACCAATACCACGTAATTAGTAGTACTAATTAATTAATTTATTCAAAAATAAAAATAAAAGAAAAAAATATAATCCTCAGTGGATATCATATCAAGGGTCGCTAACACCACAGCTACATACTACAGTACAATAGATAGGGCATTACAAATTAGTTAGGATTTAAGACCCGTACCAGGCAATGAAATATTTTACAATTATTTGATTAGCACAAGATGTTCGTTCGAACTCATTCAAGCTCGAATATAAAAATTAAAAAAAAAAATCATATTTTAGAGTTTTTATAAAAAAATATTATATATATAAACATAAATAAAAATTGTATAGAATTAATGTTTAGTGAACGTTTGCGAACAAGCTGGGGTTTGTTCAATTATTAAACGAACATAGTTATATATGTAGAATATGCTACAATATTAAATCTTTAAATTGAAACCATTTATATGTATTTGTAACAAAGGGAGTTAGTCACAGAATTAGTTACTAATACAAATACAATGGTTTAAAGTACATTTCGTTTCTGAAAGTATATTCTGTATCTAAATCATTGTTACTATTGTAACAACTAAAATTTAGTTACAAATTTTGGTTACTGATGCACCATTTTCTAGTAGTGAACACGCACATTGGCATAGACATGCATGGTCGAGACCCGGGAAGCCGACAGGGTCGAGCCTGCGAGGACGAGCGTGCGGCACGAGAGGTCTCAGCCAAATGGGTCGAACAGGAAGGTCGGGTGGTCGACTCTCGGATGGTCGACACTCGCTAGGTCGATCGGGCAGCAGGACGAACGGATGGACGATGCTCGCGGAGTCGAGGACGCGCATGGTCGAGGTCGGTGGAATCGAGGCTAGACTCACGGTGTCGAGCAGATCGAGGCGTGAGCAGGTCGAGGCTAGTTGGGTCGATCACCGCCAAGGTGCGAGGCAAAAGGCTGGACATCCAGTAAGCCTCGTTGGACAAGGATTAGGCGACGGGGTCGAGTGCGGCCACGCACTCGTTAAGTTGGCAAGAGTTGGACTCCTTGGAGTATTAGGAAAGCCAGACGAGGGAGATTCCAGAGAGGTGCTAGGAATCCTCAAAAGGCTAGGACCCGCAGGCAGGTATAGTCACACGCATACAAGGTTGGCGCTAGGAAGAGTCCTTGAAGGACAAGGCGAAGGCAATGCGGACGAGCACATGGGCGGTTTTCTTGGTGGGGTAGGGAAGGCGCAAAAGGGCGGCGCAAACGCGGAAGACTCTTTGAAGGCGGCTAGGGTCTCTTCTCTAGACGGAGTTAGCAACGGACCGAGGACACCGCACGACCGAGCACGAGAAGGAGTGCGCGGGCGTGACGCGCAAGCGCACGAGGCGAGCCGAGGAGCAAGAATTCTAGAAGACATTTTATTAGATTAATTATGTAATTAATTAATTAGTTTCTTAGATATTATGTTAGTAGCCGTTTAGTCATTGTTATTATATTTAGTACTAGTTAGGTTAGTGTTAGGATTAGATGTTAGGTTAATTATTTGGTTTGTTAGATTAGCCGTGAGTTTAATTAGATTGTTAGGAATTAGTATTTTATATTTTGGTAAGTATTATCATGATATTTAGTTACCATTTTTTTTATCATTCAATCAATATATTTTTTACGGCCCAAAATTGCCATTTTGTTCAAATGTCTTAAATATTTGACACATATCATTATTTATCAACCAAATACAATTATTTATTTTGTAATATTTTGCTGGTATTTTTTTAGTATTTTTTTTTAAATTTCCTGTATGATCTATAGTACAAAATACAATAATTATTTAAAAAAATAAAACCATTATATGTCTTAGTTTGAAGATAGTGATTTGTAGTGATGGATTTTCTGTTGATAGAAAAACCACAAACGTTGTATATAAAGAATTGTTTAACAATATTTAGTTATTTTTTCTTAGAACATTTTTTCAATGATTATATTATGATTTTTACTATTATTTATATCTTTTAATTATTTTTTGTTCTATTATATTGCTTTCCGTGCAAATGCACGGATTAAAAACTAGTGTTTTGATACATAATTGACCTTTATCTTTAAGTTATCCAAAAATTGTCAATGACTTAAAATCATGAAAATAATGAAACTTCCCATACATTATATATTGTTGAATAAGGGGACTGATCATTTCAATATATGTGCAATAAAATTTTCAAGTGGTTAGTTTGTCGTCCTATGTGGAATTCAGGGTCGCAGCCAGTCCACGGTCAATAACGAACGGTGAGAGAGCAAATTTGTGTTTCACGTACATGTATCATGCCATGCTAGTATGTACTTCCAAATAATACTATTGATATTTTGTTCTAATGTATGACTAGCTTCATACTTTCATATTGCTCTATATATACTATGCACTACAAGAAAATGATAAAATTCCAACGGAAATATATTGTAATAAAATTTCAATGGCAATTCCAATTGATATTTCAATGCTATTATTTTCGTTGGAATAATTCCAACGGAAATTCCAACAAAAATATTCCGTTGTAATGAGTTTTCTATTGAAGTTTCCGTTGGATTTTGACGACTCCAACGGTAGATTTTTCAACGGTGATGGAAATAACAATTCCAACGAAAATTTCATATTCCAACGGAAATTCCTACGGTAAAAAGCCGTTAGAATTATAGCCGTTGGAATCATCAAATTCCATCTAAAATTCCAATGAAAAATACATTCCAACGGAATATTTTCATTGGAATTTTCGTTGGAATCATTCCAACGAAAGTTTTACCATTGGAATATCCGTTGAAATTTCCATTGGAATATATTGTCATAAAATTTTGCGTTGGAATATGACATTTTTTTTGTAGTGATGGCTAATGGTTTCATTAATTGACTTCAACGGATATGCTATTTCAAGGGTCTTGATTGGACAATGGAATAAATAATTTTATGGCATCGCAATAATAAGTTATGAGAAAATTTGGGATGTTTAATTTTGCCTGTAAATGGAAAAAAAAAATTCTCTTCCATTGCGCATATTAATACGTTAATTTATTTTTTAATAATATATATATAATTAATATTTGGGCCTTCCACTCGGAATTGAGTGATCCAAGTTTGAAACATTTCAGTATGTCCTGGACTCAGTCAAATCCATTCAGAGCTGAAAATCAGAACTTCTCTCACAGACAGGAAAGGTGATCTTGATCAAGCTTTACCAGTTTTTTCCATGTGCAGAATGCTAAGGGGGTGATTGGATATGAATTCAACTAGTAAAAATCTAGTTTTTTTAAACTGTAGTTAAGTTTAAAAAAAAAAGTGGTATGGTTAGTTGTTAGTGGATATATTAAAATAGTATTTAAAATAAAAATGATTAAAGTTGATTTGCTGTAAAAGTAAGAGAAAATGATTGGAAGTGATAGTTAGTTAAAATTATGTGAGTGGATGAATAGTAAATTAAAGTTGATGTGATGTGTAAAAATGATTGGTTGATATTATTTTATTATATTAATAATATTGAAAATAATGGAGTTGAGTTAAAGTTGTGTTAAATTTGAGTTTGAATTAATTTTTTTACTGTACAATGCATAAACAATCACCCCCTAATTTTTGGTGGAGCACCAATGAAGAACACACCAAGGGCATCCACTGGAAAAATTGGAACTTATTATCCCTTCCTAAAGCATCTGGTGGTCTTGGATTTATTGGTATCAAGCTCTTCAACACAACTCCAATTTGCAAACAATTATGGAGAATCACCACACATCCTCAGTTGCTAGTTAGCATATTATTGAAAGACAAATATTTTCCTAATTGTTCAATATTTGAAGCAGTTAAAACTCAGAGCAGTTCATGGTTATGGAGCAACTGGATGAAAGTTGTGCCAATCTTTGCCAAGGGATATGCAGCGGAAATCAGAAATGGGAATTCAACCAGAATAGATGATGTGAACTGGGTGCCAACCCCTTTCAAAATCTAAACCCCAGCTCATAGAGATTCCAAGTGGACACCTCATATGGGTCAAAGAATTGCTGGATAACTCAGGCCTGGGCTGGAACACATGGTTGTTTGTTCGCAAAATATTTTCGCTACCCGCCAGTGTACGGTGTAACTATAGCAAGCGGCGAGCAAGGTCGTATTCCACAGAGATTGTTGCTAAAATAATTAAGTATCAAAATGCAGATGATTAAATGTTATTTAGACTAATTCAAATTTGAATGGTGCTTTAATTCTAAGCTAATGAAAAATGATAAACTAGAGCTAACAACTAATGAAGGCTTATTCTAAATAAATCAAGATTGAAAAAATAGATTCTAGGCTAAGTTTTTTTGGGGATTATTCTAGCAAAGATTTCTTATTCATTCAAATTTTATTTAATTCTATCAATCGTAGGGATAATTACTAAAATAATTTCAATCTTGCTCTCGAACAAGTTAAATCGTAGATATTAATTGTTATCCATCTCCTCTCGGTCTCAAGATGAACAACTAACTCCCATAAGTTCCTAGAATTTTAGTTCCCTCGCAAGGTTTATCAATCTCTCGGTCTGTTTAGTCTCTTACGTTATTAATTTTCCAATTTTAGCAATCAATTATCTCCTCTCGGTCTCAAGTCAATCACAAATATGAATAAATAAGGCCCTATATTCACACAATTAAAATAAACACAAGAAATTGATAAATGAACGATAGACCAGAATGAATGGATAAAACCACTTCATAAAATAATCCGAGTACTCACAAATCCTAGAATCCCAAAAAGGTTTACCTACTAAACATATTTTCAAAACTCAAAATAAATAAATCCATGAGTTCACTGAAGAAGAAAAGAGAAAATAAAGAAGAACTATTGTCGCCGTTAGTTCCCGAATCTTCAATCTTGACTTCCTCGAATCCCTCGTGTGTTTTCGTGCTTTCTCTTGACCTCCAAAGGTGTCCAAAGTTCCAAAACCGAGTTCTCCAAGTCCTTTTTATAATGTAGGTCGAATATTGGTTAAAAAAGGGAAGAAATCACATAAGAACTCTAGTCCTTGTTTAAGTGATCTGCGCGTCACACGACTCGTGTCACATAGCCACACGAGTCATGTGACTACTCTCTAACTTTCGCAAAACTCCTAAACTCACACGACTAGTCATACGACCAGGTCACACGACCCGTGTCACTTAGCCACACGTCCCGTCTGAAGTCACACGACCCGTGTCACACTCCACACGACTTGTGTGAAAATGCCGCAACGAAACATCCCTTTTTCCTCATTCACATGACTCGTGACAATGTCCCACACGAGTCGTGTGCCTCAACTGCACTTGGTTTTCGTCGTTTGTCATCCCGACTCCATTTTTAACGCTTTTTCGGGCATATTTCCTAAAAAACTAACAACAAAAAGTACATCTATCATAGATTAATAAATAAGACATTATGGTGCACAATCGAACGATAAACACGGCCAAATATCATAATATATCACTCATAGTGCATGTAAATATGACGAATGTCATTGGTGAACCAAGTTTTCAATGCTGAAGAAAGTCAGGAAATCCTCAAAATCAACACTCTCAAGCAAGGACAGGAAGACAAGAAATTTTGGAAATTTGACAGAAAAGGCAAGTTTTCAGTATCCAACTCCTATTCTTACCTCTCTCAACTGAAGCTTCTTGCATTAGACATTCCCAACAACAGCTCAACAAATGGATATGTTCAAAGAAAATCGGGTAACAGAAACTGGCAATTAAAAGTGGCTGGTAAGGTCAAGCATTTCATATGGAAATGTCTTACTGATTCCTTACCTGTCAAAACAAATTTGAAGAAGAGGGCTAGATATTGACATCATGTGCAAGAACTGTGGGGAATCTCCTGAAACAGTGGAACATATCCTATTTCATTGCCCCAGAGCAACTAGACTATGGGAGATTGCCCCTGTCAAATGGGAAGGTCTACATTCCAAGAACTTCTCCTTCAAGTATTAGTGGAATCATATTTGCACTTTGGGATCCACAGAGATGCTGAAGCAAGAATCCAGCTAACCACTTAATTATATGCTTTGATGGCTCTGGAAATCCCGAGACTTATGGCTCTTTCAAGATATCCTTCTTCCAGTGCACTTGGTGGCCAAAGCAGGACATAGCGATTGGCTAGAATTCTCTTCCCTGGCTCATTAGATAACTCAGTATGTTGTTTTCGGTTTTTAGGTTGATGTTTAGCTTGATGTTCTCTATATTCCTTGTTTGTTCTAGGTCGACGTGGGCGTATCCTCCCAGTCTTTGATTTGGTTTTTTGGTGTTGTGTTAGGACTTTGTCCTCTCTTTGATGATTAATAGAACTTCTATCGTTTCGTTAAAAAAAAAAGAGAAAAATAAATAAATAAATTACTAATCCTATGTATGATTTATTGTGCTTCATAATAATTCATATAGATTTGAACTTGTATCAATACCTTATTCATTTTTTCCACTCTATTCTTGTCGGGCGACTTTCGATTGGTTTTGGGTTTCAATTTTTTTATTTCTTTTGTCAAATTGCAAATTTTTTGTACGAGGGTAGATTATCTATTTGAAATCAAATTTTTGAGATGGGAACTCGATCTCCGATGAGGAGAAATTTCGGCGCCGATGGAAGGGCTTCTTTTGAACTTGATTTTTGCCATTCTTGTTTAGCTTGACAAGGTTTAGGCTTTTGCGGTTAATGGTGGGTTGGTTTGGTGTTGACTTAGTGGGACTTAGTGGGCCAGTGGTTAATGAGATGTGGGAGAAAAATCTCTTACCATATGCTTCGGAGTCGGTTTTTCGAAACTGTTACAGTTTTCCATAAATTTAAGTAATTAATATTTAAATTAGTCAATACAGATGTTCTATAATTTTTCTAGTACATCTTCAAATAAAAACAAAATTTTTGGCTATATTACTAATATTTACAAAATCTATCTAATTGTAAATATCCCATATTGAAAAGATAAAGAAAACAAGTCCCCTATTTAAATGGTTTTTCAATCACTTCTACACAAGACCACAACGGGATGTTGGGCCCCATAAAAAGCTATGTGTGTTATCATTTATGGTTATGACGGTTTTTAATCGGTTCAAGTGGTTGTTAGCAGTTTTAGGCCCTAACGGTTGCATATTTAAAACTGAAAATTAGCTAGTTTCTACCAATCGGTCGGACCGATTCAATTTTCAAAACGTTGATTTCATCATCTCATACGCCCGTCAACTGGAAATTAATAGACTTGCTCAATGGGACACACCCGTCAACTGGAAATTAATAGACGTTGCTCAATGAGTCTATTGATAACAAAAGTCAAAAATCCATTTTCGACCCTTTTGTTCCAGAAAAAAGTCTTCAAATAAAAGAACCCACAAATTGACGGTCCAAGATAACGGACAGTATAACAATTATTCGTAATCCTCAGCCAGCAAGCAAAATAGTCGGCTTTTGATATATTGGAAAATTCATACACATTATATAAAACTATTTGATAGTTTTTAGATTTGCATAAACATTATAAACTATATTCTCATTTAAATTTTTAAGAAGAATTTCCTGCCTTACCCGATGAATTTACCCCTCTTGTTAAAAAAAATAATTTCCTCCAGAAAAAAAGTGGGAAAACGAATTATTTTTATTTGAATTGTTTGAATAGTTTTTCTTAACTGTATTATATAGTAATAGATGTATACATATATATAGTAATAGATGTATTAATTTTTACAAAAAAATGAGGGGGGCCCACGGGCCCTCCTAGGCCTACTATTCCGTCATTGGATACACATATATTTTAATTAGCACTTTTAGGTACACAATATATATATATATATATATATATATATATATATATAGGGGATGGATCCAATGAGACCACTGAGTACGTGAGACTCAATCTTAGCCACTCATTTTGTCTAGATCAAAATCAATTAAAATATACATTAATTAAATAATAAAATAGTTGACCGTTGACTCCGGCGTTGACCGTTGACTTCCGGCGAAAATCGTTGACTTCCGTCGTTGACCGTTGACTTCCGGCGTTGACCCGTTGTATTGAAATAAATAACCTAGCAACAAAAGACACTCAACCTTGAGTGGTGTAGTGGTTGCATTGCTTGTCTTACCTCCATGAGGTACCAGGTTCAAATCCTATGGGTTACAATTTTTTTAACCTAGCAACAAAACACAACTAACTTAGCAGCATCAGACAACTAACCTAGCAACAAAACACAACTAACCTAGCAGCAAGAAAGAATAACCTAGCAACAAAACACAACTAACCTAGCAGCAAGAAAGAACAACTAAACTAGCAACAAAGACAACTAACCTAGCAAGGAAGAACAACTAACCTAGCAACAAGAAAGAAATAACCTAGCAACAAAAGACAACTAACCTAGCAGCGAAAAGAAATAACATAAGACAACTAACCTAGCAGCGAAAAGAAATAACATAAGACAACTAACCTAGCAGCGAAAAGAAATAACATAACCTAACAATAAAAGACAACTAACCTAGCAACAAAAGACAACTAACCTAGCAGCGAAAAGAAATAACATAAGACAACTAACCTAGCAGCGAAAAGAAATAACATAACCTAACAATAAAAGACAACTAACCTAGCAACAAGAAAGAACTAACCTAGCAGCAAGAAAGAAATAATCTAGCAACAAAAGACAACTAACCTAGCAGCAAGAAAGAAATAACCTAGCAACAAAAGACAACTAACCTAGCAGCGAAAAGAAATAACATAAGACAACTAACCTAGCAGCGAAAAGAAATAACATAACCTAACAATAAAAGACAACTAACCTAGCAACAAGAAAGAACTAACCTAGCAGCAAGAAAGAAATAATCTAGCAACAAAAGACAACTAACCTAGCAGCAAGAAAGAAATAACCTAGCAACAAAAGACAACTAACCTAGCAGCAAAAAAGAAATAATCTAGCAACAAAAGACAACTAACCTAGCAGCAAGAAAGAACTAACCTAGCAACAAAAGACAACTAACCTAGCAGCAAGAAAAAAATAACCTAGCAACAAAACTCAACTAACATAGCAGCTACAAATAACTAACCTAGCAACAACAAACAACTAACCTAGCAAGAAAGAAATAACATAACAAAAGACAAATGGTCAACGGTCAACGTCGGAAGTCAACGCCGGAAGTCAACGGTCAACGACGGAAGTCAACGATTTTCGCCGGAAATCAACGGTCAACGCCGGAGTCAACGTTCAATGGTCATAATAATATTTAAATAACTAAAAATAAAGAATTAAATGATAAAAATAAAAAATTATTATTTAAATCAAGATCTAAATCTTGTGGCTAGGAATTAGTCTCACGTCCTCACTTTAAATAATGGGATGCATTGGAACCAATCCCATTAAATTTTTTAATTTTAAAATCTTGTGTATATATCTTTAGAATTGGGTATGTTAATCTTAAAAATTTTTTAGTTAAAAATTTAATTACTTTCTATCATTAAATTTTTTAATTTTAAAATACTTCATATTTTTTATTTGTTACTCTTTTTATATGTAATATATCACATCATTTCTTTTCAATAATGTTTGAGTTGAACAATATATTGCAAATAAAATAAAAATAATATAATTATTTATATCGATATATATATACACACACACACACACACATATATATATATCAGTACTAATTTTAAAAAAAAATTGACCTAAAATTATAGTATATATTAATTTTTTTATTCAAGTGAAATCAATTTTATTAAGTATAAAATAACATAAGATAAACTTGTGGTATATTTTTCGTACATAGATTTGAAACAATTCATATTAAAAAAAAAATGGAGGTAAACTTACAACTATTCCCACGTTTTGGCTAGAGCGCCCATTTCGGATATATATTTGACACTGGTTTGCCGTAATGCTGAAACTATGGCGAATGCACCTTAGGTACAAACGAAGCGAAGCGAAGTGAAGTCATATATAAAAGAAGGAAAATACTAGGTCAGAGAAAGGAAATGAGATAACATTAGCTGTGTGAATTAAAAAGACAAATAAATGAGTTGTACGTTAAACTATTATTCAATTACTGTTTGAAAAAGAACCCTATAATGGTGGTACCATATATGTATTCAATGATTATGAAAATGACTTAGTTACCTAATATTTTATCAAACATTGGAAAAAACTGTAAACTTTTTAATCTAATAATTCATATAAAAAGTGCATTTTTATCAAATATATTAAATTTACATTGTATCTTATGTGATTATAGTAGTTGTAGCTTAATAATAAAGATAATTTGAATACATCATTATATAAAACACATACAAAAGTAACGCAATACATATAAATGTGCTTTAATTATTTAGAAAATAAAATACTATTTGTCTATAGAATAAGAAACGAATAATATAATAGTAACACAATGAGAAAAAAGAATACGTGTGAATTTTCTTAGAGAAGTATGAATACCAATATTTACAAACAGAAAGTCTTTGAAATTTACTACTTTTTTGTTGATAGCGTTTAAATATATGGACTCTGTAAGAAATTGGTTTTCATAAATAATGATCCAATATTATTTATTTTAATTTTATCCCAAAATTTGCAATACATAATGTATATTTTAATCATGACTCCATAATAATAAACTTTGCAGATGATCAAAAGTATCGTAATATAATATAATTCTAATTCTTCTCCTATCAAATATTTTAACAAATGATATGTTTCTCAATATTTTCTCATTGTTTTGATTGTTTAGTTTTGTCATTGTTGGAGAATAAGGAAAAGATTTTTATCTTGAATTTTATAATCATTTTGTATGATGAATAATGTTGGACAATAAAAGCATTAAAGATTATTAGGCACACAAATATTGCATATTCATACGATTGTGATGAAAGATATTATGATAAACCATTCTAAAATCATTGCAACAACCATGATAGTCAATAGTTTTCAAATAATAGATTATATTGTCCGTCTATATTCCAAATAAATAACAATGTCGGAGTATCAAAACAGTTTTGAATGTTCGAATGAAGTTGTCACTTTTTATGAAATATTTATAATCTCATTGGTGTATTGTACTCGAACATATGTGCAATTACTTTAGAGGTACTTTCAGGTAATGTATGATGATTTCAAAAAATAATTTAGCACCTTGGGAGAAGTACATGTAACCAAAATTTTGGAAAGTCAACTTTTATTTGGAGATAAAATTCATTCCACCTCGTGGGGCGATGCATCAATAGGGTAGGCACTAATATGTCTAGAGACAGAGGAATGTAGTAGTTTGTACAATGATAAAAAATACCAACAATTTTAATGACACAGTTAGTTATTTCATAGAGATATTTATGCATTGTTAGTAGAAGTACCTTATTATAAAGATTATACGATCATGAAGTTTGACTCTATGTTGGGTCAGAATGTTTCTTAAGTCTTTGAATAAAATTAGCGTTTTGCCAAATTGAATTAAGAGAAATTTTGCAATAGTATTGATGTATTGGACTCCAGCGAGTATGAATGTTTCTTATGAGAAAGATGAATGAAAAACTTAGTTTTTATTGTATTAAGGATTTATTTTTTGTATATTTTAGTTGGGGGTTGTAAAACGTTATTTCACTCTTTTTATATTAGGACATCATTGCGTTAATTCTAAAAAAAAAAAAAAACACATATGAGTTCATTTGTTTTATATTTTATTTCATTCCTGCAATAATATGTTTATTAAATAAATTAATTTATTTTACAAACTTACTCAACGAAAATCATTCGATACCACGTGCATTGCACGTGCACTTTACTAGTCTATATAAATATATAAGTGTATATATTAAAATTAAGATATTTCGTTCTTAGCAGACTTTTTTGTTATTTCTTAATACTAAAATTGAAGTAAAAAATTAATATAAAAATTAGTATTTATTAATTAATATGAATTTTAAAATAAAGAAAGCACACTTCAAAATAATAAAGAGTTTATTGCACGAAATCCCCCTGTATTATATGAAATCTGCGCGTTTTTCCCTGGTATTTTAAAAATTGCGTCAAACTCCCTCGTATTTCATATTTGCATGCACACTCGCTATTTCCAGCTAACGCCGTTACTTTAAAGCTGACGGCGTTACTTTTTCATTGAATTTATGTTTATACCCTTACTTTAACATTGAATTTACTATTTTACCGTTAATGTTAATATATTGACCTAAAAGAAAAATGCCAATGGTTGGGATTGAACCCACCACCTTTATGTTGTAAAAGACAACTCTTACCAATTGGGCTACAATTCACTTAGTTATATATGTAATTTTATCTATATATATGACAGTATAGCAGAAATATCATATAATTAAGTATATAGATTCTAAATTATAAATATCATAATAATTAATTATATAGATTCTAAATTATGAATAATATAATAATTAATTATATAGATTCTATATAATCTAATAATTAAGTATATAGACTCTAAGTTATAAATAATATAACCATTAAGTATATAGATTATAAATTATAAATAATACAATAATTAAGTAAATATTTTCTAATTTATAAATAATATAATAATTAAATAAATATATTCTAAATTAAAATAATATAATAATTCGTTATATATATAAATAATACAACGATGAAATAAATATATTTTAAATTATAAATAATATAATGATTGAATAAATAGATTATAAATTCAAAATAAAATAATTATTAAATAAATATAAATATATAATAAGTAATATATTGATTCAGTAAATATAATATAAAATATAAATGATATAATAATTAATAAAATATATTATAAATTCTAAATAATATAATAAGTAAATGAATAAATTTCAAAATAATGAATAAATAGATTCTAAAGTATAAATAATATAATAATTGAATAAATTATATTCTAAAGTATAATGATAATTATAAATCATAAATAATATAGTAATTCAGTATATAGATTTTATGATAATTGAATGAATAGATTCTAAAATAGAAATAATATAAATAATTAACTAAGTATGTTCTAAATTATAAATAATATAATGATAATTATAACTTATGAGTAATATAACAATGCACTATATATTTTTTTATAATAATTGAGTAAATAGATTCTAAATTATAAATAATATATTCTAATGTATTTACTCAATTATTATAAAACAAATTATTGAATTAATATATTACTTATAGTTTATAATTATAATTATATCTCATAAAAAAGGATACTTGATATTTTAATTAATAGTGTTTTACATAATGAATAGTATTTTTTATTTATTATACATTTACCTGAATTTAAAATAAACATAATGAATAAATAATAAGTACTTAAATTATTTATTACAAATTCAAAAATAATAATTTTATTGAAAAAATTAAATATATATATTTGTCGAACATTTAAAAATAATAATACAATATAACAACTAAATAAAAAAAATAAATACAAATCATATGTAGCTATTGCATAGAAAATATTTTATTTACAAATTACTACTTTCATAATATATTATATATAGAAGTATAATTTTATTTTATTATAAATAAATTTAATTTAATTTTATTTTATTTTATTTATTTTTATTATATTAATTCAATATAAAAATGTATATTTAAATTTAATTTTATAATTTATTTCATATTTATATTTTTTAATTTTTTATATGAATTTATCTTTTTGTTTTTATATTAAATAGTAGTATAATTATATATTATTTTCAAATTTTACATTAAATTTTATTCAATTTAATTTTTATTTTATTTTATTTTTATTATATTTTCTTATATTACATTATTTAGTGTTTATTTTATTTTTCAATTTTTGTTTGATTAAGTTTTCCACTGTTCGTGTTGTTTAAATGAATCTGTGTTAAATATATATCATTGAATGATGGTGGCCAAGTGGTTTGAAGTCTTGTCTATTAATGTTTTGGCCCAGGTTCGAATCCTAGGAGCAGCAAAACATTTTGTCCATCAATAGGTAGAAAAACAAGGGGCAAAATAGTAAATTTTAATTTTAAAATAAAAAATAAATGAAAAAAATCATGTATAGCAAAACATTTTGTCCATCAATAGGTAGAAAAACAAGGGGCAAAATAGTAAATTTTAATTTTAAAATAAAAAATAAATGAAAAAAAAAATAATTATCGCAGTACATGTATGTGTGTTACACGCGCCGTCAAGTTGGACGGAGAGGGAGGTATCAATAGGTAGAAAAACAAGGGGCAAAATAGTAATTTTAATTTTAAAATAAAAAATAAATAAAAAAAATAAATAATTATCGCAGTACATGTATGTGTGTTACACGCGCCGTCAAGTTGGACGGAGAGGGAGGTATCGTGCAACAGTTACTTAATACAAGGGGGGGTTTGACGCGCAGATTTCATATAATACAGGGGAATTTCGTGCAATAAACCCAAATAATAAATATGCATGAAAAAAGTAAAAGGAGTAAGACATTAAAAAGAATAATCAATCTTTCCCTCCAAAAATGTGACTCAATGAAATAAAATACTTTCTTCCTTTTCAAATTTACAAAAATTAATGAAATATCGAACATTGACTACCCAAGTACGGACACACCATTCCAGACGCACTTTTCTCATTCTGTACCCCTTTTTCTTCCACTATGGAATAAAATAACCAAAACAAATAATGACGCCTATATTACTATGAATTTACCAAGTCCATAATACTGAATAAGATATTTAACTAACACGTTTTAAAGCCAAGGCATGTTACGCTGTAACCTTCTTAATTTGAGGGCTCATTTATAAATACAGCACTCTCCTTCACCATCAACAACCACACAACTTACCAATCCCAACCAAAAGAAAAAGAAAAAACACAAAAAAACAACCACACAACTCGCCACATTCATTCAGATATAATATATACTTCACAAAAGAAGAGCTAATTAAAGAAAAGAAAAAATGGAGAATTCCGATAAATTCAGCAGGTTTTCCAGCTGCAGGGGCGTTGCATTCGAAATCAAACCCCACCTCGACCCGTTTGCCGTCCCGGATAGGGTCACCAACCCGGCCCGGAACTCCAGTAGATGGCTCCCGTTCGGGAGCATCTCGAAGATTTTCCCGTCCTCCGAGCTCATCCAGAGGACCATGAGCCGCACCAGCAGCCATTATTGTGACCTCGAAACTCAAGAACAACAAGAAGACTCCGACACGGAGGAGGATGACGATGAAACCTTAGCCAAAATCGAGGAAGGCCACCCCCAAAACAACGGCAACCAATCACCTGAGCCACTCCTCGTCCTCCCGCCTGCTGCCAGCAAACGCCGCCAAACCCCTACAAAGCCAAAACCCTCTAGGCTCTCCGTCATCCTCCTCGACCAAGGCCTCTTCACCGTCTACAAGCGCCTCCTCCTTGTCTGCGTGGCATTAAATGTCACCGGACTTACACTGGCGGCCACCGGAAACTTCCCCTACGCCAGGGACCGACCCGCCTTGTTCTCGATCGCAAATGTGTTCACGCTCGTCCTCTGCCGGAGCGAAGCCTTCCTGAGGCTCGTCTTCTGGGCGGTCGTGGCCGCTTTCGGTCACAAATGGGTCCCTCTTCGTCTCAAGACGATGACGACGTCCCTATTGCAGTCGCTCGGAGGCATACACAGCGGCTGCGGAATCTCCTCCATCGCCTGGCTCGTCTACGCCCTCGTCCTCGCTGCGAAAGAAGGCTCCGGCACCCCACCGGAGGCTTTTGGCGTTGCGGCGGCGATCCTCGGCCTCCTCGCGCTGTCGGCACTCGCGGCTTTCCCACTCCTCCGACACCTTCACCACAACGTGTTTGAGCGGACCCACCGGTTCGCCGGTTGGGCCGCCCTTGCCCTTCTCTGGGCCTTCTCCTTACTCACCGTGTCGTACAACCCGAGAACCGAATCCTACCGGGATGAGTTCGGGTCGAGGCTCGTCAGAAGCCAGGAATTTTGGTTCACGCTCGCGACAACTGTATTAATCATCGTGCCGTGGCTAACAGTGAGAAAAGTCAAAGTGCAAGTCTCGTCTCCGTCGGGGCATGCTTCCATCATCAAGTTCGAGGGTGGGGTCAAGTCCGGGATTCTCGGGCGGATAAGCCCGTCACCGTTTTCCGAGTGGCACGCGTTCGGGATTATCTCGGACGGCAAGAAGGAGCACATGATGCTTGCGGGTGCGGTGGGAGACTTCACCAAGTCATTGGTTTCGAACCCCCCGACACACCTGTGGGTCCGACAAGTGCACTTTGCGGGCTTGCCATACCTGACAAACATGTACGGTAAGGCTTTGTTGGTGGCAACAGGGTCGGGGATTTGCGTGTTCTTATCGTTCCTTCTGCAGCCGAGCGCAGCAGAGGTATGCGTGCTGTGGGTGACAAAGGGAGTGGAAGAGAACTATGGAGCGGAGATAAAGGGGTGGATGACTGAGGCTTCGAAGGCCGGAAGGGTTATCGTGCATGACACGGCCGTGATGGGGCGGCCGAACGTGGCTGAGATGAGTGTGAAGACGGCCAGGGGGTTCGGGGCCGAGGTGGTGATTGTGACTAGTAATCCAGAGGGGAGTAGGGACGTCGTCGACGCGTGCAAGGCCGCTGGGTTCGCAGCCTTTGGCCCCATTTGGGATTCTTGATTTAAAAGCTATATTATCTTTCTCTTGATTATTAATATTAAAAGATTGACACTTTGTTAATTACTTAATATAGATTATTAAATGTTCTGAAAATCATGAAATTGAAAACTATTGTATTATATTTTTCAGAAAATTGAAAATTATTGTATTATATCACCTTTTATTTCAATTTTTCTCAAATGTATTTATTTTATCTTGAAAAAATTATTCATGCTTATTATATTATGTACATTATTTCTTCCTTAGAATAATAGTGACCATATATGTATGGGTATGTTATCATGACAACCAAGCGTAACTTAGTGGTAAAAACCTTCCACTATGACCGAGAAGTCATAGGTTCGAGTCAATGAGGGGTGAAGTCGAAACACTATTGATCCTCCTATTAAGAAGAAGAGAGAAAAAAAAAGCACTAAAAAATAAAGTTAGGAATGGATGGTTGAATCACTATCTGGTGTTAACGATTGATCGCGACTAGATACGAAAATATGAATGTTTTAGGGAGTGATTAGTGGATGGATTGGGTGAATAATCCTAGAATTTAATTTAAAATGGAAGAATATAAAAAACACACACGATTTTGCCGACCTACTGGGAGATCGATAAGGAGAGTGAATTCTCCAAAATATGTTTATTGATAGTATTTTGAGGGGTCTTTTGTAGCTTATAATTACATTGTTGGTACTAGACGTCTCATTTGTTGAGTGTTCGCTAATTATTTTCACTATCCGCAAGTGTACGGAGTAGCTATAGGTAGTGGCGAGCAAGGTCGTATTCCACAGAGATTGTAGTTAAATTAATTAAGTACTAAAATAATGACAATTAAATATTATCTAGACTAGTGAATTGAATGATGATTATAAACTAAGAATTAAATTAAAAACTAATTTATCTAAACAAATAAAAATAAATAAAGAAACAAAAGGTAGATTCTAGGCTAAGCGTTCCTCGGAATTAATTCATGAAACGTTTATATTCAAATAAACCTTATTTAATTTTACCAATCGTAGAGATGATCGCTAAATTGTTTTCAAACCTTTCTCTCGAACAAGTCAAATCGTAGATATTAATTGTTATCTATCTCCTCTCGGTCTCAAGATGAACAACTAACTCCCATAAGTTCCTAGGATTTTCGTTCTCTCGCAAGATCCTATCAACCTCTCGGTCTATTTATTCTCTTACGTTATAAATCTCCCAATTCTAGCAATCAATTATCTCCTCTCGGTCTCAAATCGATCAAAAATATGCATTCATAGTGGCCATCTACTCACACAATAAAAATAAGCAAAAGAAATTTATAAACGAAAGATAAACCGGAATGAAAGCAATAAAAACTATATCATAAATCAATCCGAACAAATCCTAGAATCTAAAATAAATCTAGCCTAGAAACATGATTTCAAAATAACAAAAATAGATATAAAACATTGAGTTCGAAAGAGGAAAAGAAAAAGAAAGAAAAAGTTTATTCGGCTCCGTCGATCCTTTCTTCCCGGCTTTCTCCCTCGTCTTGCTCGTGTTTCTAGCCTCCAAAGGTCTCCAAAGATGTCCAAGACTCCTCCAAAAACGTGCCCAAGTGTTATATAAAGAGTTGAGGTCGAGTCCTAGTCAAAATAGGTCGAAAATACCGAAAAAATAGGAAAACGCGCAAAATCCGAATCTGATGCTTCCAGGGCCACACGACTCGTGTCATAAGCCACACGAGTCATGTGGAAAAGTCGAGAGCAGCTATTACGACTCGTCAGAGCGACACGACTCGTGTCTCCGGCTCACACGACCCGTGTGTACCTGGGAGTTCAAAACAGCGTCAAATCTTCATTTCTTGAACGTCTCGTGACTCCTGGTCTATTTTCCGGCGTCCCAGTCGACTCTCGGTGATGAAATACGTCCAGGTCACCGGACATGGCGAGCTCCGGTCAGATTCCGGTCATGGCGTCCATCTGCGCAGTTTCTTCTTCGGCGAGTACATGGCGGCACGCGGTTGATATGGGCGTGTTCTCCGGCATTCAAGGAAGCTTTCGGTGGTTGTTCATGGCGTTAAGGTGGTCCGGCAGCAAGGTGTGTTGCAGCAACTCATCAATGGCGATTTCCGGCCAGCCCTGCGGCTTGCACTTCCTCCGGCGCACAGCTACTCTCCGGCGATGTACTGGTGGCGACGGCCATAAAGGTGGTCTACGGCGGCTGGTTAGCGGCGTGGTGGCGCGGTGGTGAGCTGCTTCCAGTGTGGCCATGGCGGACTCCTGTGTTGTGCGCGTACGTGAAGGAAGAAGAAGATTAGTCCACTTTTAATATATTTACCAATATGCCCTCCCTTATTTGTTATTTGGGCTGAATGTTTAATGAACTTGGCATTTGGGCCATAGTGGCTGCCACCTCAGCCCAATAAACTGTACAGATGTTGATTTCAATAGGGCCTTGAAATTGGGTCGTCTCAATGCACTGTTTGCACACCTTCTGCTACCGTTTATTACCGTTTTCGACTCCAAAATTATATCGACTTCATTTTCTGTCAAAACTCAAATAAAACACCTCATCATAGCTTAATATAAATAATTAAATATATAATTAATTATATAATAATTAATTAAATAATAACTAATTATATATCAAACTACGACGAAACGGACACGAAAATCACTATAAAATGCACGTAAATATGACGCATGTCAAATCCCCCAAACTTAACCATTGTTCGTCCCCGAACAACAATTAAGCAAAAACAAACCACGTGCATGGAAAGTGATTTCAAACAAGAAAAGCCTCAAGTCACTTAAATAATCAAGATAAATTCAAGTAATCTCAAATACATATGCCCCAACTCTTAACTTGATGAACTTTAAATTAATGAACTCTCAAATATGGTCAAATATATATGTGCCTCACTCAAATATCTTGTGAAATATCATCAAACAAATAGAAGGGTACGCTCAAGTTAGTTCAAAACACAAAGTCAACCATAAACTTGCAAATCGTCTACACTTTACTAGATACAATTAATGCACGTGAGCTAAGAATCAAAAAGACTTTTGGGTTGTAATGTAAGCTCTTTGGATAAGGTAGGATAATATAGGCCAAGTGACTAAAAAAAAATCGAACAAGACATCGACGAAAAATCACCATCTTCTATCTCTAATTACCTCCCAAGAAACATACATACACAACTCTATAAAGCACGAAACCGTATATGCAAACCTCGGCACTTAATTTTTTTTTTCAACTTTTTTTTTTATATTTTTTTTTTATTTGAGAGACCAATTTTTTCCAAACAAGAATAAACAGCAAGGACAATATTTTCTAGGTGTAGCCATTGGAGATCATCCAAGTGTCCTAGAATGGTTTCCCATTACTCATTACTCATGACTTGACAAATCAAATCGAGAGTAGGAGGAGTAGAATCCCCACAATTCACCTTGCGAGCTCTCTTTATTCTCTCTCTTTTTTTTTTTCAATCAAATGCCTCAAATTACACAAACAAATCATAACCCGTCTCATACTCATTATTCCCAAAACAAAAAAAAAAAAATCACCATAGCTCATTCTCACATTAAGCTCCATTCACCCCAACATCTCCAAATAATAAATAATCACATCAAGGCTATCAAGAAAAGGCTTAAGGCTCAAACGGGCTACTAAGGATAAAATTTTTAGGAAAAATAAAAGAGGATAAAACGGGCTAGATAACAAAAACCGCCTAAATCATTTTCAAAACTTCACGTACATAATCATATTTTTCAAGTAAGCACCAATGCAAGTTCTAGTATTCCAAGTATTCGACTAATCACACAAGAAATAAAATAAGGCTCAAATCCTCTCCAAGGCAAATGAATCATTAATTCAAAGCAATAAAGTTATTCATCAAGGCATATAATTCATGATTACCTTCACAATATCTTAATTAAGATAAGCAACTCTAAACAATTCTCGTCTATCCACCAATCATCCATAACACAACACAAGACAAAACAAAAATATTCGACTCAATCAAATTATTACTAATCTAAGAAAGCATATAAACGTGCATCCTAATAAATAAAATAAAAATAACCTAAAAAAAATCATAAAAATAAAAACTAATGCAAGCAACTATATGATATGCAATAAAGCGATAAAAACTCAAGATATACAACACCTCTTTCCCCCAAACTTATTCTTTGGAAAAGAATTAAGTTTAAGAAAAATAAGTGGTAAATCTCAAGTAACTAACCGAAAAGTCGAGCGAGCTCCACCGTAAGCAATCCTTGCACCCTTGAGCACGATCATCTCTTCCATGCTTCGCTCGAACATTCGATCTCCACCATTTTTTTATTTTTATGTTTTTTCACTTTTTTTTTTCTTTTTCCAGATTTTTTTTTTAAAAAAAATAATAATAAAATAAATAAAATAAAAACAAAAATAAAATAAAAAAAAAACAAAATAAAAATAAAAGCAATAATCGATGGGTTGCCTCCCAACAAGCGCTTAATTTAACGTCTTTAGCTAGACGTCTTCCGGGCTCTCAATAAGGGTCATTCCCGTTCATTCCAATCTCCTCTTTGATCTTTTCATGGCGTCGGCTACCGTCTTTTGGCTCTTGAATTTTCCAACCACGAGCAAGTGTAAAAGTTCGGCATTCATCATAGGCTCGAAAAGTGATCTCACCAAGCTCCATGTCAATAAGTACTCGTCCGGTGGCTAGGAATGGCCTTCCTAAAATCAACGGTGTATCACCGTTATCCTTCATGTCAACCACCACAAAATCCGTCGGAAACTTAATTCCATCGACCGTCAACCAAACATCCTCTACAATTCCCGTGGGACGAACTTGAGATTTATCCGCCATCTGAAGAGTGATTCTAGTCGGTTGAAGCTTCACCAATCTCAACTTCTCGAAAACAGAGAGTGGCATCAAGTTGACACCCGCCCCTAAGTCGCATAGCCCTTTCCCGGTATATGATTCTCCAACTCCACAATCGATATAAAATCCACCGGGATCTTCGCACTTAATAGGACGGTTTCTTTGGAGTAGTGAACTACTCTCCTCCTTGAGTGTAACCACCTCATGAGCCTCAATCGGGCTCTCCATCTTCTCGTCTGAAGTAACCAAAACCATCTCGACCATTGGTTCCTTTTCTTCTTGCTCATGCACCTCGTTCATCTCAATCAGAACGTCATCTCTCGTCTCTTGGGCATCCTCGGCTTTGCAATCCTCTGGGGTGATCTCCGTATGACTCGGAAATTGGCCCTCTTGCTGTTGACTCTCGACCATCGCGATCATTTGCCCCAAGTGCTCCCCAATCGACTCCATTCGATTCTCCATCGAAGCAGCTCGAGCCTCACTTTTAGCTATCAACTTGTCCATGTCACTCATGACTGTTTCCGTGGTACTCATGAATGAGGCGAACGCTACTTCGAGTGCCGACTTCTTCGGCTCATTGATGACCCCATTGGTCACCGAAAATCCCATTGGTGGCTGTAGAGCATTGTATGGATCGGTGTACGAGAAATTAGGATAGTTCTGGTTGCCCAAATAGTACGAGTTACCTCCTTGATATTCCCAGAAATTGTCGTAATTCCGGTCATGCAAATAATTCACGTCCTGGACGGGTTCATACATTGATACCGCATTCACCCTGACATTCTCGTTCCTCACCCTTTGCAAGCCGTTAAGCACCAATGTGGCTATTTGAGCCGACAACTCCGAGATTTGGTCTGTATTGGTAGTCGTCGACACTCTATTAAACATCGTCTGCTCCACCGGCCATTGGTAGCTATTAAACGCCATCTCGGAAGAAAGAAAGAAAAATAAGAAATATTAGAAAAGAGAAAAAGAAAAATAAAAATGAAAATAATAAAATAAAAATATCTAAACTAATATGTCTAAACTAATATTTATTCGTCTTCTTCTAATATTAATCAATTCAACAAACAATCCCCGGCAACGGTGCCAAAAACTTGTTCGCTAATTATTTTCACTATCCGCAAGTGTATGGAGTAGCTATAGGTAGTGGCGAGCAAGGTCGTATTCCACAGAGATTGTAGTTAAATTAATTAAGTACTAAAATAATGACGATTAAATATTATCTAGACTAGTGAATTGAATGATGATTATAAACTAAGAATTAAATTAAAAACTAATTTATCTAAACAAATAAAAATAAATAAAGAAACAAAAGGTAGATTCTAGGCTAAGCGTTCCTCGGAATTAATTCATGAAACGTTTATATTCAAACAAACCTTATTTAATTTTACCAATCGTAGAGATAATCGCTAAATTGATTTCAAACCTTTCTCTCGAACAAGTCAAATCGTAGATATTAATTGTTATCTATCTCCTCTCGGTCTCAAGATGAACAACTAACTCCCATAAGTTCCTAGGATTTTCGTTCTCTCGCAAGATCCTATCAACCTCTCGGTCTGTTTATTCTCTTACGTTATAAATCTCCCAATTCTAGCAATCAATTATCTCCTCTCGGTCTCAAATCGATCACAAATATGCATTCATAGTGGTCATCTACTCACACAATAAAAATAAGCAAAAGAAATTTATAAACGAAAGATAAACCAGAATGAAAGCAATAAAAACTATATCATAAATCAATCCGAGTACTAACAAATCCTAGAATCTAAAATAAATCTAGCCTAGAAACATGATTTCAAAATAACAAAAATAGATATAAAACATTGAGTTCGAAAGAGGAAAAGAAAAAGAAAGAAAAAGCTTATTCGGCTCCGTCGATCCTTTCTTCCCGGCTTTCTCCCTCGTCTTGCTCGTGTTTCTAGCCTCCAAAGGTCTCCAAAGATGTCCAAGACTCCTCCAAAAACGTGCCCAAGTGTTATATAAAGAGTTGAGGTCGAGTCCTAGTCAAAATAGGTCAAAAATACCGAAAAAATAGGAAAACGCGCAAAATCCGAATCTGATGCTTCCAGGGCCACACGACTCGTGTCATAAGACACACGAGTCGTGTGGAAAAGTCGAGAGCAGCTATCACGACTCGTCTCGGGCTCACACGACCCGTGTGTACCTGGGAGTTCAAAACAGCGTCAAATCTTCATTTCTTGAACATCTCGTGACTCCTGGTCTATTTTCCGGCGTCCCAGTCGACTCTCGGTGATGAAATACGTCCAGGTCACCGGACATGGCGAGCTCCGGTCAGATTCCGGTCATGGCGTCCATCTGCGCAGTTTCTTCTCCGGCGAGTACATGGCGGCACGCGGTTGATATGGGCGTGTTCTCCGGCATTCAAGGAAGCTTTCGGTGGTCGTTCATGGCGTTAAGGTGGTCCGGCAGCAAGGTGTGTTGCAGCAACTCATCAATGGCGATTTCCGGCCAGCCCTGCGGCTTGCACTTCCTCCGGCGCACAGCTACTCTCCGGCGATGGACTGGTGGCGACGGCCATAAAGGTGGTCTACGGCGGCTGGTTAGCGGCGTGGTGGCGCGGTGGTAAGCTGCTTCCAGTGTGGCCATGGCGGACTCGTGTTGTGCGCGTACGTGAAGGAAGAAGAAGATTAGTCCACTTTTAATATATTTACCAATATGCCCTCCCTTATTTGTTATTTGGGCTGAATGTTTAATGAACTTGGCATTTGGGCCATAGTGGCTGCCACCTCAGCCCAATAAACTGTACAGATGTTGATTTCAATAGGGCCTTGAAATTGGGTCGTCTCAATGCACTGTTTGCACACCTTCTGCTACTGTTTATCACCATTTTCGACTCCAAAATTATATCGACTTCATTTTCTGTCAAAACTTAAATAAAACACCTCATCATAGCTTAATATAAATAATTAAATACATAATTAATTATATAATAATTAATTAAACAATAACTAATTATATATCAAACTACGACGAAACGGACACGAAAATCACTATAAAATGCACGTAAATATGACGCATGTCATTGAGTGTGCAAATTCAATCCCACATCGACAAATTAAAGGTTGCAAGTCCAATATATAAGCTTGGTGGGCCACTCCTTCTATTGTCAATTGGTTTTAGAATGGAACCCCATTTGGGCTTGTATGTTGGGCTTGATGGAGAATGGGGTTTTGAGTTGTCGTTCCTAACATCATTTATATGCGAAAAAAGTAAAATACAATAATGGCAGTTTGTCACCACTAACAGAAAAAATAATTTTTATATATAACATGTAAAATAGACTTTTTATAATGGTTCTGTGTTTGATTTAATTTTGGACGAACTTTCTATGATGGGTACAACACATTTAGACTATATTTATACGGTTAAAAAATACCAGTTATAAAGTAGTCTTTTATAACGGGACAATAAAGAATAGTTATAAACTAGAGACTCTTTATAACGGGTTAACGTAGACCTGTTATGAATATTTTGTTTTTTATAACAGGTTAATAAAGAAGAATCGTTATAAACAGTCTGTCGTATAAGGAACCGTTATGAACGACTGTCTGTTTGTAACAACCTAAGGTAGACCCGTTATAAAATATTGTAATTTATAACTGTTTATTGTGTTTTTGTGCTTATTTTCGTGTGTTTTATGTGCTTGAGTTTAGTATTTTTAGGTCCGTTTTAGTGTCAACCGGTCCATTTTATCGTATTTCATGCATTTTTGCTTTCGTATTGTGTTTTTGGTTTGGCGTACTTTTCTTGTCTTTTTGGTGTTGTGTAGGTCCACAATATTCGAGTTTGGGAAGAGGAGCCATTTCCGAGACATTTCCGAGCCACGCGAACCATTTTCGAGTATATTTCTTAATTGCGTGGTGACATCGATTTGAGCATCTCAAGACGAGGAGAAGAAGATTTAAGAAGCGTGGGTCGAAATTTCAAGTCAATCGGTTAAGCGTGCAAGAAGTTAGAGCTAATCGAGCCTCAAAAGTCAAGCAGAAGCCTAATTCCGCACCCGCGAATCCATTTTCGCGAGCTGTCCAGAACTCGCGAGCTACTCTAGCCCGCGAGTTTTCCATTCCGAGCCCGCGAAAAAGCTCTACCTCGCGAGTGTGGCCTAGCTAGCGAAATTTGCCCGCGAAAATTGCCCTCCAACTCGCGAAACAACTCCAGCTCGCGAGTTCCTCATTGCCAGCGAATTTTGCCCGCGAAAATCCCACCTTAGCTCGCGAGTTCAGCCTACCTCGCGAGTTTCCCTCATTAAATGTGTGTGTTTTTAGTGTGTGCTTGTGGTGTAGCTATAAATAGACTTGATGCTTTGTAATTTGAGAACAATTCCTCATTTGCTAAAATTTTCCTTTTAGTTTTTCTCTCCTCCTTCTCTCTAGTTTTCTTTCTCTCTCTAAGGGCTCTAAGACCCTATTTTTATTGGCTTATTTCTTCTCGTGGATGCACTAGAGACTTGAAGACTTCGTTTAAGATCCGATTGGAGACTTAGTTGAAGGTCCTAGATCTCGTAGGTCTTGTCTTGTCTTTACTTATTGAATTCTTTCTAGGGTTAAGATAAGAGCTTCCATGAGTCGATTATGCTATCATCATTGTGTTATTGATTGCGTTAGCTTATTTGCATGAGCGAGAATTGATTGAGAGATCGATTGGTTGACCGCGAGTGACGATTGTTTGATTACATGTTCCCGAATCTATGAGTGTCTTCTTTCCATCTCGGGTCTAGAGTACCTTGTTATTTTTCTCTCTATTTTCTCTTTTTCTTGCAATTTGAGGTGTTGCTTGCTTTAAATTACGAATCTTGCTTTCTCTAGCTTAATCAAACCACCAAATCATGCGAGTAGAATGTTTAGGACTTTTTACTTTTCTTTCGTGTGAGTCAATCGTTGCTTGAATCCGTGTCCGAATAGCCTTCCTTTGAGAATGACCCGAGTCCGGGTAGCTCGGTTACTACTTACCCAAAAATACTACAAACAATAACGGGCTAATACATGTCAGAATCCATCCAAACTTATGATTGGCAGCATCAAGTTGGAGCATTAAATGGGCAACATTTAATAAGCGGTATTTTGTGGCTGCTATGGGCTGTTTTTTGTTGAAAAATGGAGCCTTTCTTATTTATAAATAGAGGGCATCAGGCTGAACAATAACATACCAAGCGAGAAGAAAAAATAGCATAAACAACATTCAGTTTCTGGAGTGTTAGATTTTTCAGTGAGATAAAAATAGAATGTTTGAGTGAATCCTGTGAGTGTGGAAAAAATATACCGGGTTGGGTATCATCTCTATTACTCCTTGTTTGTAATATTTGAATATGAGTAAGGTCTAACTAGGTCACTATATTTAACATTTCTAGTGTAGGGGAGTGTGAAAAGATATTGTAATTATCTTGAAAATATAGTAGAATTGTTCGGAGGTTGTCCCGTGGTTTTTTCCTCTACATTGGAGGTTTTTCCATGTTAAATCTTGGTGTCTTCTTTCTTGCATATTTTATTTATGTGGGATATTCTTAGTATGCTATGTGGTCACAGTTTAATATGTTCTTCCACATCAGAAAAGAATTATTCATGTTTTATTACAAGAGATTTCTTTTGTCATTCTTGAGTTACTGAGATTGAGATTATTGTTCATCATTTTACTTCGGTATTTTAATTTACACCCTCCGCATTTGTGCATATGAACCTAACAATAAAGACTCGTTATAAAAAGTGGTAAAACATTTTTTTATTTTTCTCTTGTATGTCTGAAAAAACTTTTGTTACAAACAAAACTATCATACCAACAAACAAATACAAAACAAAATTATTTAGCATCTTACGTTAACGTCAACACACCAACAGTATAGGTCGACTTCACAAACAGCAACAATACCAAGTGACAAATAGTTTAACATATGGCACATGTTCAACAAACTACCAAGCCTATCTAAATAAATATAGTTTCCGAGAAAAGTCTATAATCTTATCCTACTTCACTAATAAAGTGATATCGAGAAAATATTGAGTTCAATGTCTCCTTACATCATCAGTAACATCTTTTGAGTAATGTTCGTCTATATTAAACACTTGAAATTTAGATAAATAATTAAACATGTAATCAAGACTAAAAGAACATAATTTTTTACTTAAAAATATAGTGTTGGATATTTATAATTTATTTCTATTCAAAATTACCTTATCATCAATGTTGTCCAGTGATGATTTTCAATATATACCTCATAACGAAATACTTGCAATCTTCACCTACCAATTGTCGATGACACTTGAAAAAAAAATCATATAAAAATTAATAACTTCGGGGAAAGATAAATCTAATGATGAAATTTCTAGTAACAAAATTAAATTACAAGTTACAAAATTACATTGTTTAAAAAATAAATTTACCTTTTCATGGATCCATGTGAGCTTTCTTAAGTTTGTAGGTATGATTTTCCTTAATTACCTTATATAAGGTAATATATATGGTGCAAGAAAGCACTCAAAATCTCCATCTGCTAGTTTTTTCTATTGTGGTTCGCTGCATGTTGGTTATTATTACATTTGTTTTGGGAAAAATTAGAGATTTAGTCCTGTAAGTGGATCCAAATTAAGGTTTAGTCCTCTCCAATACCCACTTTTGGAAAACGTCCCGTAAGTGCCAAAAATCGTGAGAAATCGTCCTCACACTGGCTATAGCAGGTAAATTTGACCGGTGTGCTGAGGTGGAAGTTGTTTTTAATTTTTCTTTTTTTTTTTTCTTACGTGGAATATTACATGATTTTTTGTTTAAAAAATAAATTATATGGAAACTTACATTGTTTAAAAAATTATATGGAATATTATATGGAAACTTACATTGTTTAAAAAATAAATTTACCTTTTTATGGATCCATGTGAGCTTTCTTAAGTTTGTAGGTATGATTTTCCTTAATTACCTTATATGAGGTAATATATATGGTGCAAGAAAGCACTCAAAATCTCCATCTGCCAGTTTTTTCTATTGTGGTTCGCTGCATGTTGGTTATTATTACATTTGTTTTGGGAAAAATTAGAGATTTAGTCCTGTAAGTGGATCCAAATTGAGGTTTAGTCCTCTCCAATATCCACTTTTGGAAAATGTTCCGTAAGTGCCAAAAATCGTGAGAAATCGTCCTCACACCGGCTATAGCAGGTAAATTTGACCGGTGTGCTGAGGTGGAAGTTGTTTTTAATTTTTCTTTTTTTTTTTGCTTACGTGGAATATTACATGATTTTTTGTTTGTTTTTATTTTTATTCTGAGTTGTAAGGATACAATGCAGATTATATGGAAACTTACAAAAAATATAGAAGGAAGGGGTTTAGAGATTTAGTCCTGTTAGTGGATTCAAATTGAGGTTTAGTCCTCTCCAATACCCACTTTTGGAAAATGTTCCGTAAGTGCCAAAAATCGTGAGAAATCGTCCTCACACCGGCTATAGCAGGTAAATTTGACCAGTGTGCTGAGGTGGAAGTTGTTTTTAATTTTTCTTTTTTTTTTTTTTTACGTGGAATATTACATGATTTTTTGTTTAAAAAATAAATTATATGGAAACTTACATTGTTTAAAAAATTATATGGAATATTATATGGAAACTTACATTGTTTAAAAAATAAATTTACCTTTTTATGGATCCATGTGAGCTTTCTTAAGTTTGTAGGTATGATTTTCCTTAATTACCTTATATGAGGTAATATATATGGTGCAAGAAAGCACTCAAAATCTCCATCTGCCAGTTTTTTCTATTGTGGTTCGCTGCATGTTGGTTATTATTACATTTGTTTTGGGAAAAATTAGAGATTTAGTCCTGTAAGTGGATCCAAATTGAGGTTTAGTCCTCTCCAATATCCACTTTTGGAAAATGTTCCGTAAGTGCCAAAAATCGTGAGAAATCGTCCTCACACCGGCTATAGCAGGTAAATTTGACCGGTGTGCTGAGGTGGAAGTTGTTTTTAATTTTTCTTTTTTTTTTTNAATTTTGTGTTTAAATAATGAAACTAAAATATATAAATACTAAATATAGTATTTCGTTTAACTCAAATTTTATTATCATTTATGTTTTTCTTATTTACCTTATTTACCTTATTTAACTTTAATTAGATTTCATATATAGATTTATTAAATATATTTATTTATTTTATTAAATTATTATAATTATTTATTTAGTAAAAATATATTTATTTAATATATTATTTAATATGTTTATTAATTATATTTATTTATTATATTATTTAACATAATTATTTATTATGTTATTAAATTAATTTTTTATTTAGTGAATATTTATTTAGTATACAAATAAAAGTTAATTGCATAAATATTGAATAAATGACATTTATTTATTAATTATTTATTTAATATATTCATTATTTTATTTACATATTTTATATATTATATAATATATTTATTTATTTAAATATTTAACATAATCATTTAATATGTATATATCGATATTTGTTGTTTTTTAAATATGTTAAAGTTAAATCATAGTGTCTAATATATTTATTTATTATATTATTTAATATATTTTTTTATTAAGTAAATATTTTATTAAATATATAAAACCGTAATTAAAATTAAATAATATAAATTAGTATAAAAACAAAAATAATGATGAAAAAAGTTTAATTAGATAAGATAATTAAATATGTAATAATATTTATTTACTTATTTTTTATTTCGTAATTAATACATATTTAATAAATAAATTAGGTAATAGTTTTATAAGTTTATATTGTTTTTGGATAAATATCCTTTATTGATATAAAAGTTAAGTCTAACATATAAAAAATGTTATTTGTAGTCCAGTGGCTTGGAAGGCTATTTAACCGGCTGGCAACCAGGTTCGAAATCTCTCTCTGTGGTTTTTTTGTTGTAATTATCTCCCATAATCTGCCACTTAAGCAAAGGGCTTTACAACTCAGCAAAAACAAAAGAAAAAATTAGATAAATCTGCCACTTAAGCATGGGCCTTCCACGTAAGCAAAAAAAAAAAAAATTAAAAACAAATTCCACGTAAGCTAGCCGGTCAAATTTACCTGCTATAGCCGGTGTGAGGACAATTTCTCATGATTTTTGGCACTTATTTTCCAAAAGTGGGTATTGGAGAAGACTAAACCTCAATTTAGATCCACGTATAGATTAAATCTCTAGTTTTTCCTTTGCTTTGGAGTGAGAGTAGACAAGATGTATATATTCTCATCATATCTTTGTCCTCTCATTATATCTACCCACCTGAAATGGGGACGAGGCAGTAAAAAAAACCCAAGAAGAAATCCGGTCAGAAATCCTCCAATGTGGGCAAAGTTGTCCACATGAGGCAAAATACCAACAACCAAGTGAAACCACGACTATCACCAATAATGTCAATAGTCCACCAAGCAACCTGCAAAGTTCTCATGCATGACCGGGCCATGTACATGAAACTTTACAAAAATATAATAAGAGATTATAGAATAGATTGTTTTTATTATTAAATAACACAGAATATATTAATTAGTTATAATAAACCCACCTTGTTTGTATAGTGCACCCGAAGCACCAACCGATATCCTGTTCCATATGAATAAGGAGGATAATGCACTCCTGCCAAATCCAGATAAACAGGTAGATTATGCCGATATGCACTCTGAAGAGAAATCAGAAAATTGGTAACATAGAACAAGAGAAACACATTTTTAAAAGACCGATTCAAATGGAGTTTTCCCTCTCAGTATTTTTGGGGCTATGATAGTCCTTACCAAATCCAAAATGGTGCTCAATGTGAATGCCTATGAAGACAAGACTCAGCATATTTGATAGCAAGTGAATGATGCCAGCATGCCACTCCATCCTTGATTTAACTATTTGTCTTGTAGTGACAAGGAGAACTAGACAACAAAATCGTTGTCTTGTAGTGACAACGAGTCATAGTATTTTATTCTTTGTTAAATACATGTTAAGTTGTCACATTATAGCATCTTAGGCTGAGGAGTAAGGTAACATATATTCTGATAAATAATTATCATGGAACCAATTAATAATTCCAGTGGTAATATTTCAAAAATAGTCTACTATATATGTTGATCATTTTCTGAGAAAGGTCCGACGTCATCAAGAATGGTCCACTAAGTTATCATTTTAATCAAAATTCGTACAAAAACCAAGATAGTGTACTAAAAGTGATTGTCATTTTTAGTACACTATGTTGAATTTTGTACGATTTTTTATTAAAAGTGGCAATTTAATGGACCATTCTTAATGGCACTCTATATGATGGACTTTTTAAAAAAATGGCCAAAGTGTCCGAAAAATGAAATTTAGCCTGATTCCAGGTGTGATGACATATCTCACTATCTCTGTATCTCAGACTCTAGTCAACTGGAAACAAATTTAATAGACTTTCTCCTGGCATCTCCATTGGGTCGCACAACGAGTCAACCACGAGTCAACGGATAACAACAGTAAAAATCCATTTTGTTGTAATGGGCCAGTTTTTCATTCCCACTTTTGGGATAGTAAAATAAACAATACAAATAATGCGCGCCTGTGTTACTATGATTTTACCAAGTCCACCATAACAATATTGTTTTATTGGCCGACACAATATTAATGCTAAGGCATGTTACGCTGTAACCTTCTTGAGGGCTTATTCATAAATAGAGCACTCTCCTTCCCAATCAACAACCACACAACTCTCCACATTTAGATAATATATACTTCACAATATAGAGAAAATTAAGAAAAATGGAGAACTCGGACAAACTCAACAAGTTTTCCAGCTGCAGGGGCGTGGCGTTCGAAATCAAACCCCACCTCGACCTGTTTGCCGTCCCGGATAGGGTCACCACATGGCCGGAAACCAACGAAATGGAGGAAGGCAAGGCCCATAACAACTGCAACCAATCACCTCAGCCACTCCTCGTCCTCCCGCCCGCCGCCAGCAAACACCGCCAAACCCCTACAAGGCCGAAACCCTCGAGGCTCTCGGTTATCCTTCTCGACCAGGGCCTCTTCACTGTCTACAAGCGTCTCCTCTTTGTCTGCGTGGCCCTAAACGTTACGGGACTAACCCTTGCGGTCACTGGAAACTTCCCTTACGCCAGGGCCCGACCCGCCCTGTTCTCGATCGCAAATGTCTTCGCGCTCGTCCTCTGCCGGAGCGAGGCATTTCTGAGGCTCGTCTTCTGGGCGGTCGTGGCCGCTCTCGGCCACTCGTGGGTCCCTCTTCGTCTCAAGACGATGACGACGTCCCTATTGCAGTCGCTCGGAGGCATACACAGCGGCTGCGGAATCTCCTCCATCGCCTGGCTCGTCTACGCCCTCGTCCTCGCTGCGAAAGAAGGCTCCGGAACGCCACCGGAGGCTTTTGGCGTGGCGGCGGCGATCCTCGGCCTCCTCGCGCTGTCGGCACTCGCGGCGTTTCCGCTCCTCCGGCACATCCACCACAATGTGTTCGAGCGGACCCACCGGTTCGCGGGATGGGCCGCCCTCGCCCTCCTATGGGCCTTCGTCTTACTCACCGTCTCGTACAACCCGAGAACAGAATCGTACCGGGATGAGTTAGGGTCGAGGCTCGTCAGAAGTCAGGAGTTTTGGTTCACGCTCACGACAACCGTATTGATCGTCGTGCCATGGCTGACAGTGAGAAAAGTTAAAGTGCAAGTCTCGTCTCCGTCGGGGCATGCTTCCATCATCAAGTTCGAGGGTGGGGTCAAGTCCGGGATTCTTGGGCGGATAAGCCCGTCACCGTTTTCCGAGTGGCACGCGTTCGGGATTATCTCGGACGGCAAGAAGGAGCACATGATGCTTGCGGGTGCGGTGGGGGACTTCACCAAGTCCTTGGTTTCAAACCCCCCGACACACCTATGGGTCCGACAAGTGCACTTTGCTGGCTTGCCGTACCTGACAAACATGTACAGTAGGGCTTTGTTGGTGGCGACAGGGTCGGGGATTTGCGTGTTCTTGTCATTTCTTCTGCAGCCGAGCGCAGCAGAGGTGTGCGTGCTGTGGGTGACAAAAGGAGTGGAGGAGAATTACGGAGCGGAGATCAAGGGGTGGATAACAGAAGCTTCAAAGGCCGGAAGAGTTATCGTGCATGATACGGCCGTGATGACGCGGCCTAACGTGGCGGAGATGAGCGTGAAGGCAGCCAGGGGGTTCGAGGCTGAGGTGGTGATCGTGACCAGTAATCCAGAGGGGAGTAGGGACGTCGTCCACGCATGCAAGGCCGCCGGCTTCGCCGCCTTCGGCCCCATTTGGGATTCTTGATTTAAAACTATATTATATCTTTATCAATTAATATTAGAATATTTGGAAAAAAAATTAAAATTAGTCCCACGTATAGGGGACATATTTTTTTGTCCCCACCGAATACTGAAAATCAAAATAGCTCTACAACTTTCAAAAACTAATTAAAAGTAGGACTTTTAATGTCATTTTCGGCCCGAAAAGCCACACACGTACAAGTGGCATTTTTTTTCTTGACACGCTGGTAACAGTCATCACACGTGGCATGACACTATACATGCGGGACTAGTTTTAAAATTTTCTCTATTTTTAGAAAAAGACTACAATCCTGTCACGGAATGATTCCGTGAGGGTTAATTTTAGTATTGTTTTTCAACCCGAACCGGTCCGGCGGGTCGACCCGGAGCCGAAGCCGATCCGAGTGGGCTATTTGGACCGGGTAGCAATAGACCCGATCAAACCCGGTCAAAACCCGGCCAACCCGGCATTGACCCGGCCAGGTAAACCAGGTTGACCCGATCCCTATATTTTTTTTTATTTTTTTTAAATAATTTTTTTATATAAAATATAAAAGCTATGTAATATATTGATATTGAAAATATTTATTGTGAGATACAATTCTTTTAACACTTTGATGTACAAATTTATATACAAAACATTTATTTTTGTTACTTTTATATATATTTATATGTAAAAAATACTATATATATGATTTTAAAATTAATTATCAAGTTCAACAATTGACCCGGCGGTTGAACCAGTGACTCAGTGACCCAGAGACATGCCCAGATCGATTTCAAGGCCGAGTCTAAAAACTATAGTTTTTAGCTATTAGATAAACATGTAACTTCCATGTATCTGCAATAACTGTATATCTAATGGCTCAAAACCCTCACGGAATCATTCCGTGACGGATTGTAGCCTTTTCCCTACTTTTATCTTGTTATGTTCTTCTTTTATTATATAAATTATTATTATTATTACTATTACTATTATTATTATATTATATATATTAATATAAATATATTATGAAGTAAATTAATCTAAGGTAACCATTATGAATATAGCCCTATTATATAATTCTCGAATGTGTTGAGTGTAAGTAGCAGACTCGTATGCTTCGTAAGCTTATTTAACATAAATTTGTGTTTTGTATTAACAAATGTACATGTTTGGTTTTGACTAATAGGCTTGTGAATTACCATAAATTATTTTAACCTTTCTTTTTTTCTTAAGTCACCATACATATGACTCTTACCTTTTCTTATTTAATTTATATATTAATTATCTTAAATTAGTATTCTTTTTTATTTTTATAACTTTTTAATTTTTTTGTACTTTATTTTTATACGTGATATATAAAAATAATTATATTTTAACGATATTCGATTTGACATCTATACTTTTTAAAAATATCAAATAACAATATAAATCTACTTCATCAATACACCACAAAATATCATTATAATATTTTGTTCCGTAGATTTTGGATGAAATATGGAAATTAAGTATTGCATAAAATAAATTACAAGAAATATTATAAAATATTATTTCTATACTTAAATAGATTATATAAAGAATTGAATGTTATTATTGTTTAAATTTATAAATATAAGGAAATATCATAATTAAATATAATAAAATAATTATATATTTCATAAATTTTGAAAATAATACATTTTTGGGCATAATTTCATTTTTAGTCCACTATATTGCTCATTTTTAGCAAAGTTCCACCTATTTGGCAGACATCAAACTTAGAACATTAATTTGAAAAATTCAAATAAGCCCAACCCTATGACGATCCAAGATTGTTGACCCCTACGTGATGAATAATGGCACACGACTTACAACTTCTTGGACCCCTCGTTGATGTAGCGATCCCCTCGGCAATCTTGAAACTTGGAGGGGCCATTGTTATATGTATTTTTAGAAACCAAGCACATATGAAAGGAGCAGGAATTGTGGAACAAGTTCAGCAAGCAATACCGACCCCAAAACACTGAGCCTCGTGGCGATCTCTCCCGCTAAGCTTCATGCTGATCTCCCGCCTGAAAATTGTTGATCTCTTAAAATGCCACCACCAATCTCTCTGCAAAGTATGAATGCCCTTTGACAACTGAATCCGTAAAGCGACCGTCCAACTAATCCTGTCATGAAAAGTTGGAATGCACGTCTCATCCTCAAAAATCAAATTTTTGCATGACAACACGTGGCGACCATCTAGCCCCTAAGGTGGCATATTGTCATTATTGTATTTTACTTTTTTCGCATATAAATGAGTCGTCCAGTACCTCATAAGAACAATGCAATTATCAGCTACAAAACACCCCTCAAAATACTCTCAATAATCATATTCAGGAGAATTCACTCTCCTTGTCGATCTCTTAGCAGGTCGGCAAAATCATATGTGTTCTTTATTATATCTTGCATTTTTATTTCAATTCTAGGCTTATTATCTCCCAATTCATCCATTAATCACCGCATAAAACATCCTTATGTAGTTAGGTTCGTTACTAAGATAGTTGGCTATCAATCGTCAACCCACGTTATAGTGCTTCAACCATTCATTCCGAATTTATTTTTTTAGTGTTATTAATTCATGTTTGAATAATTGTTTAAGCTATATAATGATTCAATCATATATTCATCCCTAAATTTAATTTTTAGTGCTATATAATTCAAATTTTTGGAATAATTGTTTAAGCTATTTTTATATTTAAATCTGAATTAATTGAAGAACATAAAAGATGTTATAAGCTGCGAGATTACTTTTAAAAAAAGAAAGATTAATAATATAATCAGCATGAATGAACTTTTAATAAAAGAAACACACTTGCGAAAAAAATTGAAATAAAAGGTGATATAATACAATAATTTTCAATTTTCTGATTTTCAGAACATTTAATAATCTGTATTAAGTAACTAACAAAATGTCAATCTTTTAATATTAACTAGTGCATGGCCCGTGCGATGCACGGGAAAATAATATTATGATTTTATTATAAATTAAATATATAAATAACATTAATCATGATTTATCTATTTTTTTTAAATTAAACCGAGTTGGACACAGTCCGACTAGATGAACTGAGAACCGGTTTATAACCAGTCTAGTTCGCTTGAATAAAATATTTGCTCTCGAATCTGTCAACACCAATCGGTTGGATTGGTAGGATCGATACGATTTTCTAAATAAATTTTGTTATATTTAAAATTATTTTAAATAAAATTTCATATTTAAATAAAATAGAGATTTATAAATTATTTATCAATTAGTTTAAACATTTGAATTTATAAATTGTTTAGATATCATCTAAGTAACACATTTTATTTAAATTTATTACAAAAAATACTATATATATATATATTAAAATGTTTATAAATTAAAATCTGAACAAACCACAAATGATTTAATAAAATAGTTTGATCGTTTTCATGACGGTCCAGTTCTGAAAACCTTATATTTTTTGTACATTAATAAATATTATAATAAAATATTATTTAATTCACATAACTATTAATAAAATGATATATAAATATTCATAAATCATTAAACATGTTGTCATAAAAGTATTGTTAATACGATTATTTGAAGTTTGGACTACATCACATTCACATAATAAAATATTTTCAATATAAAATTTATATTTAGGTTCAATAATCGATTTGGTGTAGTCGAACTGATACATAACTTAGTCAGCTGAGACCAACCAAGTTATGTCAAGTTTTTTGAATATTTTAAATATCATCTAAAAGTAATTCAATAAACCTGGGCAGTACCCTAATTCAATCACCCGATTGATCTCGACAAAATTTTCTTATTTTCTTTAAATATATTTAATTTTATGAAATAGAAATATTTTATGATTCATATAATAAATGTCTGCACCAAATGATAGTATATTAGATTATAAATTATATATCTAAAGATGAATTAATTATTTTTACTCTATGCATATTAATACAAAATAGACATAGTAATTTTAAAAAAATTAAGATTAATTGAATGATTATGCAATTTAAAGAATATTTTTAGCGTTCAATATTTTTTTTTAAAGGCACAAATATAAAGACCGAGATTCTAAAATTTTTGTTATATTTTGAATTGGGATTTTATAAATATAGAGACCGAGATTTTAATATTGTTCGTTGTTTATAAGAAAAAATAAAAACAAAAACATACACACTTAATAAATCTTAGCTGGATTTTTTAAATAATAAAATAAACTAAAGCCCGTAATTTAAGGTAACATTTAATGATGTATGATTTTTAAAGAAAAAAATAATAAAATAATAAAACTTACTATTTATAGACTGCATTAAATTCTGGCCTATTTTTTTGTTACTATTTTTGGTAAATGGTAATTCTTATCTATCTATACTCTTACTTATAAAAAGATTGAAAGACTCACTCTCATAAGGCCACGTGGCATCTTATAAGCTTGGGCCCGCGACTAAACGACGTCGTTTTAATTTTTGGATGAAACGGTGTCGTGCTTGGGTGTATTATTTCGATATTCTCACAGTTTCGCCTTATGCCCGTTTTCGCTCTTTCTTTATTCTGTTAAAAGGAAAAGAAATTTTCCGTCCTGCTCTTCGCGATGATTTCTTCTGGCAATTAGGTGCGGGAAACTTTTGCATTGCTTTCTTGGTATGATATGTTCTTTAAATCTGTTTGTTGTGCCTAGGGTTTCTACATTTTCTACGGAGTATTGTATTTCCGTTGGCTATTGTTGTACTACAGATCAAGTCATTTCTTGGTGTTGTGTTTTCATTCCCCAGAATTAGTTCAACGTTTTTTTTTTATTGTTTATTTTGGATTGTTGTGTGTATGTTGGTTGATTTCCGCTTTCAATGAAACCCTAATTCAGATTGAAACAGCAATTTAGTTACCTAGGATATTCATTGTTTAAGTTTTGTATTTTCTCTTGATGAAGGTGGCGGAGCGCTAAATCGGGGATTGTGGAGTCAATGACGGGGGCCGAGTAAAAAAACAGGGAAACAAATTTATTTTAATGTTTTTTTTTCTTCATTCTTTGTTTTTAATTACATTCAGAATGTTTACCATTAGCCCCTATTTGTTTTATTTCTGTTGTAGACTAGATCTTTCCAATTTTTTTATTAAATGATTATACTATAGTTGCCTGCTGTGATATATTCGATTAAAGGTATAGATTATTATCTTTTAATTTTGGGTGTGTAAAGAAGCACCAGAAGTTTCTGCTGGCATCATCATTTGCAGTAATTTCGTTTATTTTTGGCTGCTATTTGCTCTTTGTTGTAAGAGTTTAAAATTAGTAGAATTATTATTTTATATATTTGTTGATTTGATAGAACGACACTAAGTGAATTCTTCCATTATTATATTATAGTATGGGTCAAATAAGTCTGACATTCTATGGTATATGTATGGTTTAGTCGATGCCACCCGCGAGGATGGCACCCGTTTTTACTGTAACCCAATAGAAACGCACCGCGTGGCAGTGAGAGTTTCAGCCTTTTTTTATTTCGGAACACTGTAGTTCCATTTTCCACCAAGGCACTCTATTTCAACTTTTATTTTTTATATTCATTTACATTAACCATGGTTACATACTTATTAGATGTAAAAAATATCAGATTCAGATCTGAATTTCGAATGTGAAATTTCGACAATTTGAGAGACCTCAAAAAATATTCACGACTTTCTCACCCGATTTGCTGCATTTTTTTCATCAGCATCATCGGCTTTTTTTGCTGCATCGCCCGAAAATTCCAGATTGTTACAAACTTGACGATTGCTGCATTCACGCCCGATTCACAGGTACAGAACCTCGGGCGACCGGGTGTTTTCAGATTCGAAATCTTCACCTTTTTTTGCTGCATTCCAAATTTGTTTTTTATATTATTTTTGCAATTTTGCATATGCGGGTGCATTAATTTGGTGTAGCTCGAATTATCTCAGGTTCTGTTTTGTGATTTCTTTGTCTGAGGTTCTATTTTGTAAGAAATTGACCAGATTTCTTTGCATTTATTTTGTTCTGTTTTGTGATGTTTTTTTTTGTTCTGTTTTGCTAATTAGTAGAATAATGCTATATAATGCTTTGCTTGGAATCTCAGTAGCTAGAATGTTTTGCCTGGTATATGAAAAAATGACTGATTTGAACTGAAACAATATAAATCAGTGTGCATTGAAAGTTGGCTTTAAATTTGATAATTTAATAGTATTAAATTATTAACCTTTATTTAAATGAATGAACTTTTGTGATTTCTGATTACATCTGTGTATGTGATTTGTCCTTACATCTGTTATACATGTAATTTGTAACTACATCTGTTAAGCTAAAATTCTGAACATAAATAGTGTGACCGGTTTGAAGTACATGATACATAAATTAAAGAGATTACAAGTGGATCAAATTCACAAAAGAAGGAATAGCTACAAGAAACTTAAATACTAATTTCTGTACCTAATTAATTCTTTCTTTTGTTGATTAATTCTTTTTTTTTTTTATGTAGGTAGTATTGAATTGATGGACCATTATCTTGCGGCGCAATGTGAAGACTTTGAGGATCATGGTGAAGAGCTTCAAGAACAACTTATTGGATTTTCTTCAACACCAAATTATGAGGTTCAAGAACAACTTTAGATTGACTCTTTATTGTGGTGTAATAGTGTCGTTAGGGACATTCATTTTGTGTATTGTTCTTGTGGATTTCTATTTGGAGCTATATGAACTTTTGGTAGTATGGCATTACATATTTTTTGTTGTGAAGCATTATTGTGGAACAATGATTTTATTTGGAATTTATTTCCAACCATTGCTAAAATTTTCGATGAACATGAAATAAGTATTCTCATAAAGTTGTGGATCAACGAGTTAGCTCGTCGCTATAATCTCTGTGGAATACTATCTAACTCGCCACTACATACCTACAGCTACGCCGTACACTTGCGGATAGCAAAAACATATTAGCGGACATACGTGTACATAAATTTATCAACCTCAAATTGACCATATTCATAACCTTATGTTATAACATGTTAAAAGAATCTTGACAATCAAAATAGAGTAATAAAAATACCCATTCATTTTTGTCATATAACAAGTTAATTATTCATGTCCAGTAGTAAAAATACCAATTCTTTTATTTTATTATAATAATAACAAGCATTATAATTACTACTACAAATAACACAAGTAATAAATCAAAAATCTTATCAATTTTTATTTTTTTTTTTTCACATCTTTGTAGCTCTCACGATCCACTTTAGTTTTCTCGCTTGTGCTAACTTCTTCCCTTATGCTTACTGCTTATTCATTTATTGGATTAGTCCAACCAATAAATCCATCTCTATTACAAAAGTAATAGTTTCTGAAAATTTGGACTTCGGAGGCCAACAATCTTCACTGCAAGTTTGATTCCACATTGGTCACATATTTTATCTTTCATACTTCAGTCTACTTTGTCTTCCAAATTTCTTAGTGGTTGAAGTCTGACATTTTCAAACCTTCAAAAAAAAAATAAAAATAGAATGTTATTATTCAAGCAACAACTCGATACCCAAACCCAAATTCAAGCAATAGAACGAGCAACAAGTCGAGAAAAAATCGCAGTGTTTGATATTTGAATAAATAAACAATTCATTTTTTGGGTTCAACTTAGGCATAGATACCCAACAAGGGCAATGACTGTGGCTTCATAGAAAAAGGAAATGAAACACAGCAAGACACAACAATGGACTAATGGCTTCACATTTTGCCGTTATCTCAAAAGAACCGGTAGAAAACATTTATTAGCTAATTGCCGTACGTAAGCATACATTTGAAATTCAATTAAACCTGCTAAGTTCATCCGATATGGCTAACAGAAACGTGTAAAGAAAATACTAAGGAACAAATTTTCAACGACTGCAATCACATGAAAGATTTTACGGGGAGAACTCCAAAAGTAAATGTGGTCCAGATTTCCTATACAACTATTCGAATGAATAGCACGTGCACATAGATTAGGAAAATCAACATCAAGTGTTCACAAGTTACTAAACTTTGGCCAAATAACGAACATAAGATTGTAACGGTATATACCGATAAAACATTAATGATCCACATACAACCGACATGCAACGATTTCTTAACATGCCCGACGTCATTGACGTGCATAGCTAAAGAGTTATAAATAACATAGTACAAAATGCTTTTTATGTATGTCAAGCAATCTGGTACACTAAATGCAAATGCAGATAAGTGAACAACACAAGTGAGCCACCAAAATATTCTCAGTTTCAGCTTAATCAAATCTTGAGTCAAAACCAAGCATAAGTAATTTTTGAACAACAATGCAGGAGTTATAAATCACTAAAATGAACTATTACACAAGTAGCAATTTCAAATAGGGATAAAGATTCAATCTTTAAAACATCACCACAAAAATAATTGTAGTTTTAATCATTTCACTGAAGGTTTTGTAGTTTTTTGTAATCCGGCTAAATCTGATGAGTTGTTGTGATTCCTGGAACCAGACATGATAAAAGAACTTGGGCCAAATATTACAGTCATCATAATCTCATAATCTCTCGCATACACACTCACATACACAGATGTAATTACAAATTACATGTATAACAAATGTAATGACAAATCACATACACATATGTAATAAAAAATCACAAAAGTTCATTTAAATAAGGGTTAATAATTTAATACTATACTATTAAATTATCAAACTTAAAACCAACTCTCAATGCACACTGATTTATATTGTTTCTCTTCAAATCATTTTCAGTTTCATATACCAGGAAAAGCATTCTAGCTACTGAGATTCCCAAGCAAAGCATTATATAGCATTATTCTACTAATTAGCAAAACAGAACAAAAAAACCTCAGACAAATAGACAAAACAGAACAAAATAAATGCAAAGAAATCGGGTCAATTTCTTACAAAATAGAACCTCAGACAAAAAAAAAAAAATTACAAAACAGGACTCTAAAATCACAAACCCTAATTCACGGACAAGTAAAATTGACAAAAGGGAAATTCATATGCAGTTTTTACCTGTGAACTCGACAATCCACCATCTTCCACAACCGATTTTTTTTGTTGCTCCAATCTGTCCCTTTGGCTATGAAGTGTTTGAATGCGAGCTGCGAAACTTAGAATCGGCCCCCATCAGTTTAAAATCGAATGCTTGCGAGCTGCGTTAGGCCATCATCGGCCACCGACTCGAAATCAAATTTTTCTCTCTTGAAGAAGATGAATTTTCGTCCTGTTTTCTCTTTCTGTTGGTTTCTGAAATTTTTGTGCGATTTTGAATCCTTTTGTTGTTTTAGTATAACCACGGTTCCAAACCATGGTTATTAGTAAATAAATAAAATAAAATAAAAAAAAAACTGAAATATAAAAGCTGGAAAAGGCGAAAATTAAAAAAAAGAGGCTGAAACTCTCATTGCCACGCGGCGCGCTTCTATTGGGTCACAGTAAAAACGGGTGCCACCCTCGCGGGTGGCATCGACTAAACTGTATATGTATATAGATACTTTCTAGAAAAGCAATTTATATTTAAGCACTAAGTATACTCTCAAGAAAACAGCTCCATTGCTACAGGTAAGTTTTCTCTACTCAGTTTATGTCGATTTCTTTACCTTCAGCTGATTTTTTTTTTTTTTTTCAACTTCAAGTTATTTGCTCTTTTTCTTGATGTTTTTGGAAACAAAGATTAGTGTATTGTAATATTCGAGATGATTTCCAATATGTGTTTGTGAAATTTATCTAAACAGATGGATTTTCTGTGGAAATATAGGTCTACTAAAGACATGAAATCTAACAAATCTAATGTTAACTTGTGTTGAACTTTACTTTGTGTTGAAATGATAGAGTTATTTTTCTGTTTCTTTATATGTTAAGCAAACAAGTTTGTCCTTTTACAATATATGTTTGTTTGTGTTTGTTAGAGGTTCATCTAATTTCATCAGAACAAATAACCATATGAATATCAAGTTAAAAACTAAATACATGATTAGTTTAAGATGAGCTCATTTTTTCTTTAGTAAGGTTTTGTTACTTGCTAACATTTTAAAAGGTATTGCAGCTTTTTACCATTTGGATTTCGGGTGATTAAGTTTTTTCTTAGGTTTATACGTTCTGTAAAAATAATTGCTTATACATTATATATAGTTGTAGGTGTATGATATCTGATTGATTTATTCTATTCTTTAGTAAAGTTTATACTTCACTGAATCGTATTCTTTTTTTGTAGGTTATTGCTCTTTCAACTTCTTGGCATCTTCGGAGGTAAATCGGAACGCTGTTGCAATTGTCCATTTCTTGCTATCAGGTTAGTCAAAGATTTTTAAAACTACTATTTCATGTTCTATTTGTTTTGTTATGTATTTGCTTTTATAGGTGTGTGACTGTATATATTGTTGTAGTGTTGTTTTCTTATGGCTATATGCTGATAATCTATGTTAGTTTCTTTGTTGTTTAATAGTTTGCTATATTTTGGGTATTATATCATAATCTTTTATGTCTATAATTAGGTTATGCATTGTTTTTTCTTTTTTTTTTGAATCTGCCTATTATAGCCTTCTCTTCATCTTAGGTTCTTTGTTTCTTATATCCTTTTGGGGTAAATCTAAGTTTATCTGCGTTCAATGTTTAGATATCTTTCATTAACTTACCAGTTTATCTGTTTTTAGTAGTTCATGCTGTACAAATAGATCTTTTAGGCATGTTTGAGTCTCACGAAAACAATAGATCGGTTGACCTTTCTGCCTCTAAAATTTTTTTGGCTAAAAAAAGATATCGCTATTATGCTATTCAAAGATGGAAACAAAAAAAAAAAAGACGAGCTATACTTGCAACTCAGGATATGCGTCTATTACCGCTGTACACTTCTGAAAATACTGTTAATGAAAATATGTTATATAATTCCACTACTTTGTGTGCATACAAATCAACAGATGTTGTACAATATCATACCTACCAAGTCACGGAACCTCCTTTCTATTGTACACAACAAATATTACCTAAACAAACTATTAGTAAGACAATTGATCAGCCTACAGCTAAAATTACCTCTCCAGTTAATTTCAGTACTATCAAGGGCAAAGCAAAGATAATTGAAAGAGGAAGAGGTCAGAAAAATAAACAAACATGTTCTGAAAATAAAACTGTTCTACCAGTAAATAAACAAACTAATGATAAACTTCTAAACAAACAAAAAAGTGTACACATGGCCGTTCAGACAAACACTAGAACTATAAATTCATCATCTGAAACTGTTGATCGGACACCCTTTCAGTCAGACACTGATTTATGTCAAGGGCACCCTTTAGGTGAATCTATACTGTGGACGTCGCATGCCGAAGGTAATAATTTTTTATTCAAAAAGTAAAACATTATAAGTAGCTAACTAAACATTTTTTTTCCCTTAATCTTTAGACAAACATCTCATTTGATACATGTTAAACAGGTCCCTCTACCAATAATAGATCAAGGCCAACAGGTATAGTCTAATGAACAAAATTGTCTAAAATTTTACAAGGAAATAATTAGGATTAATGAATAAAACATAACTCTGAACCGTATTTGTATTAGGTAATACTCAACCCCCATGTCGTGCCCTTTGAGATAACATGCCAGGTGAGCCTTTTATACTTTCTAAACAAAAGAATTGCCGGTATTGCAATGCTGTTAAATTTCAATATGAATCAACCAAATTTTGCTGTTCAGAGGGTAATATTAAATTAGCAAATAACCCTTTGCCAGATATTTTGAAAACACTACTTTTAGCATCAACAGAAGAATCTAAATTATTTCGTGATTGCATAAGAACTATCAATAACCAATTTTCCTTCACATCATTGGGTGTGAAATGTAATAACAACTTAACGCGCCGTGATAAAGGGATTTACACTTTTAGAATACAAGGACAAATGTATCATTTTATGAATGATTTGGAGGCCTCTCAAAATTTACAATTGTATTTCCATGATACTGAGAATGAGATTGCCAATAGATTGAAAGCTTGCCCTAGATTAACAGAATCCATAATCCAGAAAATCATGACTGTTCTAAAAGAAAATCCTTACGCAAAGTTCTTTAGAAGTCTTAGCAAGCTATCCAATGTTGATGATTATAAAATAGTGTTGCGCACTTTACCAAAACTTGACCAGAGAGTTTATAATAAACCAGAATCATCTCAAGTAGCAGCCTTATGGGTTGAAAGTGACGACAATGAAGAACCATCTGAGAGGAACATTCAAATATATAGCCATAGTGGCATCTCGCATAGAATACAATATTACTTTGGTTGTTATGATCCATTACAGTACCCTTTACTTTTTCCTTTTGGTGAACTTGGATGGAATCAGGGTATAGAAAAATTAGCAAACACAGTTTCAAGAAATACATCACGAGTAAATCAAACATTACATGTAATTTCACCTACACTCCTCGAATCTGTTGACGAGTTACTCGAAGCAGAAGATGGTAAGCAACCATATAACATACTTTAAAGCTATAATATTTTTTATATAAATATTTTAAGTATATTGTTTTCCCCTAAGGTAAAACTAACATATGTAATACTTCTCTTTTCAGCTAACACTAAAACAGGGGGAGTAGAAATTTTGTTTCCATGAGAGACTACTATGCCTATAAGTTCCAAATCAGGCAAAATGATAAATCATATTTATTGAATTTTGGTAGATTATTTCAACAGTATATAGTTGATGTGTATGTCAAAATTGAGTCGCAGAGATTAGATTACTTTAGGATACAACAAAATGAGATTAGACAAGAATTTTTACAAGAAATAAAAGATAGTGTAACAGCAGGTGAAACAAATGCATCAAAAATAGGTCAAAGAATATTTTTGCCAGCCAGTTTTATTGAAGATCCAAGAAACATGAAAAAAAGATACCTAGATGCAATGACATTAGTACAAAGATTTGGTAAACCAGATATTTTTTTGACTATGACATGTAATCCCAGCTGGCCTGAAATAAAAGAACTTTTAATTGAAAACGAAGAAGCACATAACAGACCTGATTTAGTGGCAAGAGTCTTTCGTGCTAAACTTGAAGAGCTGAAAAAAGACATCCTTAAAAAACATCTGTTTGGGGAAGTAGTTGCTTACACATATGTTATAGAGTTTCAAAAAAGAGGACTTCCACATGCGCACATGCTTATTATACTTGCAAATGAAAATAAATTATATAACCCTGAAGAATTTGATAAAGCAGTTTGTGCTGAAATACCAGATAAAACATTACAGTCTCATCTATACAACATGGTTAAGAAACACATGATGCATGGTCCATGTGGAGAATTAAACGAAGGTAATTCATGTATGACGAATAAAAACAAATGCAGATTTAATTATCCAAAACCTTTTTCTGATCGAACTGTTCAAATAAGTAATTCATATCCAAAATATCAAAGACGAAATAATAATGTTAGAGTGAAAGTTCGAGGGGAAATGTTGGATAATCGATGGGTTGTGCCGTATAATCCATATTTACTTGCAAAATTCAACTGTCATATTAATGTAGAGGTTTGTTCAACAATCCGCTCTGTTAAATATATTTATAAATACATTTGCAAAGGTCATGACAGAATAGCATTTCATGTTGACACATCTAATCAAAATGTGCAAGTTGATGAGATTGAACAATATAGAACAACACACTGGGTTTCTCCACCTGAAGCTGCATGGAGGATTTTCAGGTTCCCAATAAGTGAAATAAAACCTTTTGTTATTAATTTACCTGTTCATTTAGAAAATTATCATAAAATCAACTTCAACGAAAAAGATAGGCTGGATAGAATTGTAAATAATCCAAGGAATCATAAAACTATGCTAACTGAATTTTTTTATATGAACAGAAATGATGAATATGCACAGTCCCTAAATTTAACATATGTGCAGTTCCCTGAGTACTTTGTTTGGTTATCTGAAGAAAAAAAATGGAAAAAAAGAGGTGGAAAAGATTCTATAGGTAGAATTGTAACTGTACATCCAAATGAAGGAGAGAGATATTATCTTAAGTTGCTCTTGCTACACGTTAAAGGTCCTAAATCTTACGTAGACATTAAAACCTTTAATGGCAGAGTCGCTTCGACTTATCGTGAATCAGCTCTTTCAAGAGGCCTCTTACAAGACGATAATACTCAAGATCTTTGCCTTCAAGAAGCTTCCATTTTTAAAATACCATATGAAATGAGAAGACTTTTTGCTAATCTTCTAATTTATTCATGTCCTAACAACCCTAGAGAACTATTCTTCAAATATGAAGATGCTATGTCGGAAGACTATACATGTAACATATATTTTAGTAAAATAGATGTTAGAAAAAAAGTTTTACAACAGATCAATGGTTTCCTAGAATCTATGGGAAGAAATATTCATTCACTCGATATTTTACCTGATAATATTCATTTACATGATGAGGATAACAATAGAGAAATAACAGCTGAAACAAATATAACTGTTTCTGTAGAAGATTTAAATGTTGTAAAATTGCTAAATGAAGAACAAAAAAACTCTTTCTCCATTATACTAGAACGAGTATATAGTAAAAAAACCAGGAGCTTTTTTTATAGATGGGCCAGGTGGAACTGGCAAAACATTTTTGTATAGAGCTCTTTTAGCTGACATTAGATCTAAGGGTTATATAGCACTAGCAACCGCTACTTCTGGTATTGCAGCATCTATACTACCAGGTGGTAGAACAGCACACTCAAGATTTAAAAACCAATCAATACGTCTGAAGGAAAAACATGTAAGATCAGCAAACAAAGTAATTTAGCAAATTTAATTCGAGAAAGTAAATTAATTGTATGGGATGAAGCGCCAATGTCTAAAAAAACATCAATTGAAGCACTTGATAAAATGCTTAAAGACATAACAGACTCTCCCGAAATCTTTGGAGGTAAAGTAATTGTTTTTGGTGGCGATTTTAGACAAATATAACCTGTTGTTCGTAGAGGAAATAAACATGATACTATAGATGCATGTATTACAAATTCTTATATTTGGCCAGTACTTGAAAAAATAAAATTAACACAAAATATGAGAGCTCGACTTGATCCGATGTTTACAGATTATTTGCTAAGGATTGGAAATGGGATAGAACCCACACATAATAACAATTCAATATATTTGCCTTCTTCCTTTATAGTTAAAGCCCCTGATACTGAAAATGCTTTGGAGGAACTAATCAAAATAATCTACCCTTAATTCTATGTTAACAATATACCTAATAGCAGTCAAAGCAGTACTATAAATAACATTGAGGTAAATTTTCCTATGAACAGTGCTATTTTGTCTACTAAAAATTGCTTTGTAGATGAAATAAATAATAAACTCATCAATGATTTCCCAGGAGAAATGGTTGAATATCTAAGTTTTGATGAAGTGTTAAACCCTATTCATAGAGGTCTTTATGAAGATATAATAAATAGTTTAACTCCTGGTGGTATGCCGCCTCATTAACTATAGTTAAAGGTCAATGCTCCTATTATACTTCTTAGAAACTTAGATCCTATAGAAGACTTATGTAATGGAACAAGACTAATATGTAAAAAACTAAGCAGAAATGTTATTCATGAAGAAATAGCCATAGGAGACTTCAAAGGAAAAAGTGTCTTTATTCATAGAATTCCATTAAAACCTTCATCTGATGACCAAATTCCCGTGCCTTACACAAGAACACAATTCCCCATCCGACTTTGTTTTGCTATGACTATTGACAAAGCACAGGGTCAAACTCTAGAATCTGTAGGTATTTATTTAAAATAACCAATTTTTTCGCATGGACAACTATATATAGCCTTATCACGAGCAAAACAATCTACAGCCATCAAATTTGTGATTAAACCACCGTTCTTTGATCCACAACGCATTGATGTTACAAAAAACATCGTATACCATGAAGTTCTTGATGTAGCTGCAGCAACACAAAGTACTTACTTATGTATTCATTCTGATTCAAAAATAGGCTCAGTAGTTTCTTTTAGATTACTTTCATAATATATCATTATAAATATTATTTCAACTTATGTATCTTCTCACTGTCACTTTTAATATACACAGATCATAATGTCACGGGTGTATTTGCCGATTCACCAGATTACAGATGAAACAAATAACTGGACTGCACTAATTCAAGTTGTTGAACGACCACCTGTTCAGACTAGCAAAAATAATACGTCCACGCTTTACCGTAGATATTTGTTTACAGATGAGGAGGTACAAGTGTATAATAGTAGATCTATACACAAAATTACATACACACTAATATACATATATTTTCTACTGTTAATAATTTCTTTTAAATTGCAGGGGACAAAAGTTTCTGTGGTTGTTTATAATGCTGTTATTAACGAGTTTGATGAACTTCTTATGCCATACAAGAGATACTACCTATCTGGAGCAAAAGTTCGGCCCGAGGTTCCTTTTTATCAAGTTAGTGACTACAAATACAACTGGCTTATAGTTTCTGGAACTAATGTCGAAGAATACCAAGAGTCCCTGCCTCCACAACTTCCATGCCACATGGATATCCACACCTTTGCAGACATACACAAGTACGCAGACACAGACAACCCCAGAAGTGAGTAAATTATGCATACACAGATTACTTATTAACCAATTACTCTTATTTTACCTTTCAACAAATAACAAAGAATTCAACCTACCTGCTCATTAACAAAATGCTCATTATAACAGGCCTTTTAGCAGTTGTTGTGCATGCTTTCCCAGTGAGAAATCTTGGTAAAAACAACAAAACAAGAGACTTAGTCATTGTGAATCAAGAATAAGAACTTTTTTTAAAAAAATAATTCAAATATAGCTTAAAACTCTTGCTTTAGCGTTTATTGTTTTGCAGGGAGAAACCAATGCTTTTAACATTGTGGAACCAATTTGAAAATGATGAAGGTCTGCATTTAGCTAATACAGTAGCAGCTGGAAATGTTCTACTTGCTATGCGGATTAAAGTTACCACATTTAACGGCATATATTAAAATTTGAACTTCCATAACAAATAACAAAAAATACTGAAAATAACAAAAAATTGACATTTTTGTCCTTTTTCCTAGATTTTTTTTTTTGGTATATTCATGTCTACAGGTCTGTCATTATCTACAAAAGTGGGAGTCTGCTTAATGGTAAATCCACCAATGGCTGCAGCAGCTGAATTAAAGCAGTGGTAAACTGAATTGGGTTTATTAATATAGCTATAAGCAATTTAAATACATTTAGATTCACATCCTCATACACTCAACAGGTACATTGAGAACAAAAACCATGTCATACAACTTGTGAACGAAGAAACATACAGAAATACAGACAAGCTCATCCCAATGCCTGAGATGACTGCTATAGTCACTGTCCAGGATGCCGTTGCAGTGATGCGAAGTGTAAGCACTAAACATTTTCTGAATTTATACAACAACAGTACGTATTTATTTATTTTTATAACTATTGATCCAGGTCAAAACTTGTTGGATTAGCGGAAAAATCAAATTCATTCACGACAACAGGCCTTTGTGGACAGCCACATGTCACATTTGTCGTAAGAATTATAACATGCTCCCCAACACCCCAATGAAATGTCGTATTTGTCGCGAGGACTCTCATGTTGAAGCACGGTAGTGTTTGCATTTTTCCTTACAGTAAATAAAGAAGCATCATTATAAACTTAGATCTTAATCCAAAAACTATTTAAATATATTAGGTGCCGCTTGCCAATAACAATCGAAGATCAAACTGGAACTATGAATGCTGTAATCTATGGCGAGGATGCAGAACGGTTAATCACTTATAGCGGCAATCAACTATATGAGGCAGACCAACAGGTGCATACATTCTAAACATATACAATTTTCAACTTATACAGGAACCAATTATATGCAATTTTACAACTATTGTTTTCAATTTTTTTTTAAGGAAATATGACTACTGCATAAAATATCAGCTCATTCATAAATAGCTTTACTACTCACCCTTTTAAATTTCATACTACAGCCAACTGTTTAAATTTGTTATAAACAAAAAAGACATAAATATTTTTAGTTAATTAAACATAGACTATTAAACTTCACTTATATTTTGTTGACAGAGAAAAAAACTCTAATCAACCTTATCGTCGTTTCATTTATTAAATTTAAAATATTTAGACAGAAGCAATTCAACCAATTTTGACCAATTGCATCAAATTTTCTATGCAGGGTCGTGATTTAACTAAAGAAATTGCGGCATCAGTCGCACGCCACAAAGTCGTCTGCTTCGTAAAACAATCGAAATCTGCTTACCACACAGTTGTCAAGCTTTATAGTATTCAAATGATGATGATTCAAGGAAATGCATCTACAACAGAGTCGTCTGGAAAAGAAAGTTCTACAGCAGCCCCCTTTAAGGTATTACAGAATAAATTCTATAGTTACCAATTCATGCTGAAAAAATATATTACAATAATTTATAATTCCCATAAAACAGGCAACAGATCCAAATCTCTTCAGCCCAACACTTAAAAATGTGCTCGAGTCCGTCGCCCTCAAAATCGAAAAGTCACCAAATGTGCCCACTCCAGAAAGCTCAACCAAAAAACGAATCAACTTTGACGCCCAGCAAGACACCACACAAACAAGTAGCTCAACTCCAACCCGGTCAACACTACAACCAACACAGAATACTGCCACAAGCCCTTCCAAGAAAAGTCGCCCAAAATGGATTAAATCCTTTGCACCAGACTTTTGTACTTTTGCTTGACATAGCAGCAATCAAACTCATCCTTTTTGCCTTTTTTGCAACTTAACAGAATTGTAAACATCTATTTTCAAATAGATGTTCCTCAATTCTATCAATTTATTTTCACATATGGCATCTTTTGTAAACTGCCACTTTCTTATGCTGACTTTATTGGTTATGCGTGCAATTTCAAACTGATGTTTATTTTGACACTCTACTAAGCAATTCCCATAACTTTAACTGATCAATCGACGAACAATACTACTCCTAAATACTTCCAAGAGCCGTGGGCCCATCGCTTTGCCGCCGTGGGCCGGCTGTGCTTGCACAGCCAAAGTTTGCTAGGTATATATATATATAGACAATCAAGTGAAAGATAATGTAACTTTAAATCAAGAATCCCAAATTGGGCCGAAGGCTGCGAACCCTGCTGCCTTGCACGCGTCGACGACGTCCCTACTCCCCTCTGGATTACTAGTCACGATCACCACCTCAGCCCCAAACCCCCTGGCCGTCTTCACACTCATATCAGCCACGTTCGGCCGCCCCATCACCATCGTGTCATGCACGATAACCCTTCCCGCCTTCGAAGCCTCAGTCATCCACCCCTTTATCTCCGCTCCGTAATTCTCCTCCACTCCCTTTGTCACCCACAGCACACACACCTCCGCCGCGCTCGGCTGCAGAAGGAAGGACAGGAACACGCAAATACCCGACCCTGTCGCTACCAACAAAGCCTTACCGTACATGTTTGTCAGGTAAGGCAACCCCGCAAAGTGCACTTGTCGGACCCACAAGTGTGTCGGGGGGTTCGAAACCAAAGACTTGGTGAAGTCCCCCACCGCACCCGCCAACATCATATGCTCTTTCTTCCCGTCCGAGATAATCCCGAACGCGTGCCACTCAGAAAACGGCGACGGGCTTATCCGCCCGAGGATCCCGGACTTGACCCCACCCTCAAACTTGATGATGGCGGCATGACCAGACGGAGACGAGACTTGCACTTTCACTTTTCTCACTGTTAGCCACGGCACGATGATCAACACAGTTGTCGCGAGTGTGAACCAAAACTCCTGACTTCTGACGAGCCTCGACCCGAACTCATCCCGGTAGGACTCGGTTGTCGGGTTGTACGAGACGGTGAGTAAGGCGAAGGCCCAGAGGAGGGCGAGGGCGGCCCAGCCCGCGAACCGGTGGGTCCGCTCGAACACGTTGTGGTGGAGGTGCCGGAGGAGCGGGAAAGCCGCAAGTGCCGACAACGCGAGGAGACCGAGGATCGCTGCCGCCACGCCGAAAGCCTCCGGTGGGGTGCCGGAGCCATCTTTCGCAGCAAGGACGAGGGCGTAGACGAGCCAGGCGATGGAGGAGATCCCGCAGCCGCTGTGTATTCCTCCAAGCGACTGCAGTAGGGACGTCGTCATCGTCTTGAGACGAAGAGGAACCCACGTGTGGCCGAAAGCGGCCACGACCGCCCAAAAGACGAGCCTCAGGAACGCTTCGCTCCGGCAAAGGACGAGCGCGAAGACATTTGCGATCGAGAACAGGGCGGGTCGGGCCCTGGCGTAAGGGAAGTTTCCGGTGGCCGCAAGGGTTAGTCCCGTTACATTTAAGGCCACGCAAACAAGGAGGAGACGCTTGTAGACAGTGAAGAGGCCCTGGTCGAGGAGGATAACCGAGAGCCTCGAGGGTTTCGGTTTGGTAGGAGTTTGGCGGCGTTTGCTGGCGGCGGGCGGGAGGACGAGGAGTGGCTCAGGTGATTGGTTGCCGTTGTTTTGGGGGTGGCCTTCCTCGATTTTGGCTAAGGTTTCATCGTCATCCTCCTCCGTGTCGGAGTCTTCTTGTTGTTCTTGAGTTTCGAGGTCACAGTAATGGCTGCTGGTGCGGCTCATAGTCCTCTGGATGAGCTCGGAGGACGGGAAGATCTTCGAGATGCTCCCCAACGGGAGCCATCTACTGGAGTTCCGGGCCGGGTTGGTGACCCTATCCGGGACGGCAAACGGGTCGAGGTGGGGTTTGATTTCGAACGCAACGCCCCTGCAGCTGGAAAACCGGCTGAATTTGTCGGAATTCTCCATCTTTCTTTTCTGTAATTAGCTCTTTCTTTGTGAAGTATATATTATATCTGAATGTGGCGAGTTGTGGGGTTTGGNTGTGTGGTGTTGATTGTGAAGGAGAGTGCTGTATTTATAAATGAGCCAGAAAGAGGTTACAGCGCAACATGCCTTACCATTAAAACGTGTTGGTTTTACTTTTTGGAACTATCATTTTCAGTATTATTTTGGCCAAATAAAACAAGATTGATATGGTGGACTTGGTAAATTCATAGTAATATAGGCTCGCATTATTTGATTGTTATTTTATACCATACATAAAGTGGAAGGAAAAAGTGGGTATGGATGATGTGTCCGTACTTGGGGACTGGGTAGTCAAGATGTAATATTTCTCTAATTTCGGGAATTTGAAAAGGGAAGATATTTTATTTCATGAGTCACGTCTTAGGGGGAAAAAAGATAATTGATTATTCTTTTTGATATTATTAAATATTTTAATAATTATTATTTTTTCTCTATCGTGGTGTATTTATATTATTTTAAATATAAAGTGCTGTTTTTCAGTTTTAAATAATACTGATAGAAAAATATTATTTTTTATATGGAAAATAATTAATTTTTATTTTATGTTAGAAATGTTGGATTGAAATCTAAAATTGTCGATATAAAAAACAACTTTAATAATTATTTGTCAGAACTGATAGCAAAAAGAAATATTATATTGAGAATATGATACATATTTTAGTTCATATAATCGTATAGAAAAATGCTAATAAAAATATTTAGAAAATAAATTCAAACTTAATATTTAAAAAGAACCGAAAAATGTCTGCTAAAAACAGGTTTTCTCATTTTATTGTATATAGATTATTCTTTTCAAATATCCTAACTAAAAATGTTACTTATTTATTAATTTTTAGGAAAGCATTTTAGCATTTTACCAACCAAAAAAAAAAATCAATCAAGACTCAAAATTAACTCAACTTTAACTCAATCCCACTATCTTCAATATTATCAATATAATTAAATAATATCAACCAATCATTATTACACATCACATCAACTTTAATTCACTATTCACCCACTCACATAATTTTAACTAATTATCACTTCAAATCATTTTTCTCATATTTTATATCAAATCTATCATTATATAAAAAGAATAACCTTTTAACACATTTAGAAATATTTTTACGCCAAAATCATTAAATATATTCTATATATAGTAATTGTTGGACAAATCTGAATAGGCAAAAAAATCAGCTCATTAATTGTGTAAAGATTTGTTTCTCTTTTTCTCGTTTTTTAGTTTATCAAAATCGTTGCTTGACAATAAATATTTGTTTTTCTTTTTCCTATTTTTAGTATAAATCTACACGAGTTACAAAATCCTATTGCTTATCTCTTCTATTACAAAATCTCATTGCATGCGTCTCATGTGTTTTAAAAATCTCATCCCTTATCTATACAGATTTGAAAAAATAAAATAAAATAGAAACCAATTCATAATTACTACTAGAAATCCATTATCTTTAAAAAGAAAAAAGTAAAATAAAATAGAAACCAATTCATAATTACTACTACTAATATTTTTACAAATATTATAAGCTAATCATACAAAAAAGTATAATAATAATTTTGAAATGGTGTGTAATCAAATTTTTTAATATTCCCTTATACAAAATAATTTTACATTGTTTGACCCTGAATTTTTAATTTATAATTATTAAGTATTGTTTATCCTCCTCTTTAATTTATGATTATTTTTTTCTTCCTGGATTAATAGTAGTTTCCACTTCCGTCATTGAGTGACTCAAACTCGATGTCTATTTATAATATTGTTAATTTAATAATGTTCCCGTGCATCGGGTACACACTAGTTAACTTTAATTATTTAATTTAAATATTATTTTAATATGTCCACCAACAACTAATTATACTATTTTTTTTCAAAATTAACTATAATTAAAAATCAAACCAAATAAAAAACTAGTTGAATTCATATAATAATTGCGATATTGTCGTCATCTTGGACCATCAATTTGTGGGTTCTTTTGATTTAATGACTTTTCTTGGAACAAAAGTGTTGACAACGAACAAAATGGATTGTCAGACTTTTTCTTATATATTGACTCTTGTTGTGGCCCATTGAGCGAGTCTGTTCCAGCTGACGAGCTTGTGATGTGCCATCAATTTTGAACTTTATATGGTTGTTAATTAATAGGATAGCATAGATAAATTTAAAGTTTATAATATAAAACAAAAGATTGAAATATTGATGTTGGATCACAAGCTCATATAATTTGATTATATATGCATATATGAGACTTATTATATTACTAGTGTTCGATCATGTGCACATGCACAATGTTTAAATTATTATAAGATATATATATGTATTTAATATTCAAAAAAATTAAAAATGTTAAAAGAACAATAGAGAACATGAATATTTTTAAAGAAAAAATGTCATTTAACAATATTAAAAAGAAAGAAACTTGTGGATTGAGCATTTTCATCTTTTCTAATATGTAATAACTTCTTTTCAGAAAAATTCGAAGCTCCCATTTTATTTATCTTCCTACTTTTTCTAATTTGAAAATACAAAGGTATAATAGAATTTTTGGAACAGAAAATGCATACGAGAGCGTGTGTCAAAGACGCATAGATTTTTTCAAAAATTCAAATAGAAAAAGTGAAAGTCAACTAACGTCATTTGCAAACACTGTATATTATTGACTCCAAAAAAAGACACAATAAACTTATATTTTTACAAATAAAAATATATAAAATTATTTTAAATATATATCAAACAGTTAAATTGAAAAATATATTTTTCTACTGTGAGATAATATATGATAAATACCAATCAAATATTAACTTATTATGTATCTTGGCTAAAAAATATGATAAAAATTAAAGAAACTAATATTTTTAGCTTATTCATTTATATTGAATATTAATCAAGCATAAAAAAATCTTCTTAGTTTAGGATACTATATTAATTTGTCTATTTTACAAGCAATTAGCCAAAAAACGGATTAAAAAGGATTAATGATAATGATAGATCCAAAAATAAAGAGAAGTGTTATAGGTACATAATATTGTACATAGATGTATACATAACACTCACATTAAGTGGGTCCTACCAAAAATAAAAAAAATCAAATGGACCCCACTTCGTATGAGTTACGTATATCTCTATGTACATTTATTTGTACTTGTAGCATTTTTCAAAAATAAAAGTGATGTGGCAGAGCCACGGCTAGTGATAATCGATCGGGCTTAATTTTTTATCTTTTCTAAATATTTAGTACTCTATGATAAAGTTATTTTGGACAAATTAATTTAAATTTATTTTAAATTAAATCAATCAATTATATACATTTGGACATGATTTTAGTTAGAGATGTTAAACGGGTTAGCCCTATCTGTTTCAGGCTAGCCCTAACGGGCTTCGGGCTAAACAGTCCGGACCTAAAAAGCCCGTATTTAAATGAGCTATCAATAAAAGGACCTAACCTAACCCTAACGGACTTCGGAATAAACGGGCTATGCGAGCTATAATAATAATAATATTATTAACCGTATTAACCATAAAAAAAAAAAAAAAATCAAACAGAAAAAGAGTAAAATATATAGAAAAAATAACAACGGCTAGTTAACAATTGTTTTCAAAGACTGTTTAGTATTTATCGTCTATCACTATATTTCATGTGTTTAATATACAAGGAATCTAAGAGCATATTATTTACTCGATGCAAACATTTACATCGCTCAACCCTAGTTAAACGGACCAGTCCTAGCGGGTTTCGGGCTAAACAGTCGGGCCTAAAAAGCCCCGATTTAAACGGGCTACTAATAAAGGGACCTGACCCTTTTTTTTTCGGGCTAAACGGGCCGGCCCGTCGGGCCAAAGACCATTCAATATTTCTAATTTTAGTCTTTTCGAAGGCATTTTTTTTATTTTTTTGTTATAGCTTAATTTGTTATTTTTCTTCTATATTTTTATTTTGTATTATTTTTATTACATATGATTCATATATAGAGCAATTTTATTTGATATACTATATATACTACATGTCATTTGCCTTGTACTATATATGTGGACTACAATCAATTATTTGTTGATTATTCAAATAAACAATACTTGAATATATTAAATCTACAACTTACTCTCATTTATTTGTATGACATACTCAATGAAATGATATATGAACCTCTACACTTCAAATCATGAAAATGTTGAAACTTCCCATCATTTCACAAAATTTCCAAGCGGCTAATTTCCAAGTCGCAGCCCTCAAGACCTTTAAGCCATTAGTTGACCCCGTCTGGCTAGCTCACCAGTCCATGGTCAATAATAACGAACGGTGACAGAAAATTTTGTTTTCACGTAAATTTTGTCACGCGCAGCGCCCTGTTCATGTCTAAATCTGTATCAAGCTATTATAGCATTACCGTTTACCAAATATATAGGTCCAAATAATGCAAATGATATTTGGTTCATATGTATGAGTAGATTCATACTTTCATATATGGCTAGAATTTTATTTGACTTCAAAGGATATACAATCCCAAGGGTCTTAATTGGACAATGGAATAAATACATAATTTTATGGCATAGCTATAATAGTTTATGAGAAATGAAAGTCGGGATATTTTATTTTGCATGTCAATTCTCTACCATACTACAATATGTGGAAGCATATTAGGCCGCCTCAAGGTCTCTATTATGGTTTCGAAAATAGCTTACCCATGCCTACTACTACTNTTTAACTCTCACTATGGTGATTCATAATCTTATGACATTTTTTTATGCAGTACAATTATGTGTGTACTTTTATCCATGTCCATCGAGATTTTTAAAGATTATAAAGCACATTGACTTTAGAAATATATTGAAAACTTAGTAGCCGTTTTATTTATTATCAAATTTTCATACATGATACATAGAATGAGTCATTAATTGACGACCTTCTATTTAATATTCATATTAATTATATAAAATAAAAAATAATTATATATATCTTACGAGCAAATTTTACAGGTGGTATGTGTCATTTAAAAAAAATAATAATAATATAATTTTTTAAGTTATTTATAATTTTAAAATAAAATCTCTTTTTTTTTATTTGTTAATTAATACGTACTGTTGTTGTTCCTAGTAATTTATGCAATAACTTTAGGGTAACTTCTCCTAAAATCCCTAAGTGGCTTTTCAATTTCCTCCTCAGTCCTCATATCTTTATTTCTTCCTTTCAACTCCCTGATCCCTTAATTTTCTTCCTCTTAACTCCCTAATGTTAAAATTAAATCAAAACTAAAATGATTTATTACATCATCCCACTAACATATTATTTTATTTGTTTTGTCTTCCACCAACCACTACACATAATAGTATTTTATTGCTTTTTGTTCAATCTTCTTCTACACTCTATCTCTCTCCCTCCCGTCACTCTCCCGTCTTCCTCCATTTCCGGCGACTGCTTCTATTTTTTTTTTTTTTTTTGCAGGTTTTTTTTTTTGCAGGTCGGTCTCTCCGGTGATCCAAATCCGACGAGAAGAACTCCGGCAACAACAAATCCGACCAAAGAGTGATTCCGACGTCAAATTTGTGCGGCCAAAAATTCATTTTCTCCGGCAACATTCGTGCTTTTTCCGGCCAAAATCTGAAGTAGCAAGTAATATATGTATTATATGAGCATTTTGGAGATTAAAAATCATGTTTAATTCGTATATATTTGGCTAATTTGTTTGGGATGAATTTTGAAAATTGTTGTTCATATTAATCCTAAATCAATTAAATTGATCAAAATCTCTTATTTCTTGTTTATGTATACGACATTGATGCTATTGTTAAGTTATGTAATGTGTTATTCACCCTAAAACAAGAAAATAAGGTGGGAATGATCACTGTACCATTATTCTTGATTATTGCACCTCTGTTTGCATGTATATAGTACCACTTTAATACTGTTTTGTACCATATTTTCCTGAAAAATGTGAAGTTTTTTTTTTATTTATCCAAATATTGTTAGATACATGAAAGGGGCACAAAGTGATATACTATAGAGTTGTACGTACAAGAATGAATTGTTTATGTTCTCTATGCACATTGGGGTCCAAAAATCATGTTTAATTCGTATATATTTGGTTAGTTTGTTAGGGATTGAATTTTGAAAATTGTTGTTCATATTAACCCTAAATCAATTTAATTGATCAAAATCTCTTATTTATTGTTTATGTATACGAAATTGATGCTATTGTTAAGTTATGTAATGTGTTATTCACCTTAAAACAAAAAAATAAGGTGGGAATGATCACTGTATCACTATTCTTGATTATTGTACCTCTGTTTGCATGTATATAGTACCACTTTAATACTATTTTGTACCATATTTTCCTGAAAAATGTGAAGTTTTTTTTATTTATCCAAATATTGTTAGATACATGGAAGGGGCACAAAGTGATATACTAGGGAGTTGTACGTACAAGAATGAATTGTTTATGTTATCTATGCACATTGGGGTCCAAAAATCATGTTTAATTCGTATATATTTGGTTAATTTGTTAGGGATTGAATTTTGAAAATTGTTGGTCATATTAACCCTAAATCGATTAAATTGATCAAAATCTCTTATTTATTGTTTATGTATACGAAATTGATGCTATTGTTAAGTTTTGTAATGTGTTATTCACCTTAAAACAAGAAAATAAGGTGGGAATGATCACTGTACCACTATTCTTGATTATTGTACCTCTGTTTACATGTATATGTACCACTTTAATACTATTTTGTACCATATTTTTCTGGGAAATGTGAAGTTTTTTTTATTTATCAGAATATTGTTAGATACATTGAAGAGGCACAAAGTGATATACTAGGGAGTTGTACGTACAAGAATGAATTGTTTGTGTTCTCTATGCACATTGGATCAACGCTTGACGAAGTGTACACTCTCATATCAAAGAGGTGGCCGAACGTTAACTACGACCATAATGTGGCATCTTCCTCGTTACAACATGATTATGCCATTCATGCCCGGATGTACGATCTCAACTTGGTCGAAGGAAGGAAAAAAGGTTTCCTTCACAAGTTGATGTTGCAGTGAGGCAGTGTACGCATTGTGGTGGTCGTGGACACATGTGTGTTTATTGTCTTGGGCAAGTGTGTCGGCATGTGTTGTATTTTTTTTCTATCGGAATATGTATTTTGATGATACATTATAGACATATTCCGAGTATGTATTGTATAAATATTTTACGAGTAATGCTGCAGTACGTACAAAACATGATATAAAAGATGTTTCATTTTCATATGCATTTACAATTCTGCATGGGTACTTAAGAACGTAAAACCAGGTACCCTTTTTTTACAATATAAGTACTAGTTTTGTGGACATATATGTGTACTCATTTTCATTCCAAAGAGTGGGTAGTAAATGACACTTTATGAGTAATATTTTTGTACAATATACTGACATTTCATACTGCAATATAGGTAATAATTTTGTGAAGTTTTAATCAGTGTATTACATTTTTTCATTCCAGAAAGTTGGTACTAATTGATCAATAACAGTTACTTCGTAGAAGAAAAAGCGGTATTATATCCGCCAAAACTGGTATCGGTCGATGAGTTGAAGTGTATTAAGTAGTGTTTTTCCATTAGTGTGTTGAGTTCGTGACCAATTTGGGATTAAACTTAATTAACCAAATATCAAAAATCATAGAAACTAATGTCAGAGTGATTATGGGTCGTATAAATATCATTTGCGACCGAAATTTGATCTTCTTATGTGTTTATTACAAGTAGTACTAGAGACAGGATATCTGGTACTATCATGCCATAAAGTGGTACTGCCTTACACTATAACTTGTACTACTTTTTGTAAATGTTGACCACAATTGAAATAATCAATTTTTCTTCACAAAAGTTGGTACTAATCGATCAATAAAAGGTACTACGTAGAAGAAAATGAGGTATTATTTCCGTCGAAATTGGTACCATTCAATGAGTTGAAGTGTATTAAGTAGTGTTTTTTCATTTGTGTGTTGAGTTCGTGACCAATTTGCGATTAAACTTAATTAACCAAATATCAAATATCATAGAAGTTAATGTAAGAGTGATTATGGGTCGTATAAACATCATTTGCGACTGAAATTCGATCTTCTTATGTGTTCGTTGCAAGTGATACTAGGGACAAGATATTTGGTACTAACTCGCCACAAGGTGGTACTGACTTACACTATGACTGGTACTATCTTTTGTAAATGTTGAGCAGAATTGAAATAATCAATTTTTCTTCAAAAAAGTAGCTACTAATAGATCAAAATCATGTACCACGCAGAATAAGATGCGGTACTATGTTGCCCGAAATCGGTACTATTATCAAAATCGCGATTTCTCTAATCCTTCATGTCTACCATGACACGTGGATCGTTCACCCGTGATTTGGATGAAAAAAAGTCTAATAGAAAACATATAGGTAGAATTTGGAGTAGTCATGTATGATGATTTCTATGAGATGGAATGAAGCATTCAATAAAATGAAGTCTAGTAGTAATATTTTCTCATTAGTGTATCGAGTTCATGACCAATTTGCGATTAAACTCAATCAAAAACATTTAAAATCTTATAAACTAATGTCAGAGTGGTCATAGGTCGTATAAACATAATTTGCGACCGAAATTCGGTCTTCTTATGTGTTCATTACAAGTGGTACTAGGGACAGGATATCTGGTACTAACTCACCATAATGTGGTACTAACTTACACTATGACTGGTACTACATTTTCTAAATGTTGAGCAGAATTGAAATAATCAAATTTTCTTCAAAAAAGTAGGTACTAATTGATCAAAATCAGGTACCACGCAAAATAAGATGCGGTACTATGTTGCCCAAAACTGGTACTATTATCAAAATCGCGATTTCTCTAATCCTTCATGTCTACCATGACACTTGGATCATTCACACGTGATTTGGATGAAAAAAAGTGGAATTGAAAACATATAGGTAGAATTTGGAGTAGTCATGTATGATGATTTCTATGAGATGAAGTGTAGCATTCAATGAAATGAAGTATAGTAGTAGTGTTTTCTCATTAGTGTATCGAGTTCATGACCAATTTGCGATTAAACTCAATCAAAAACATTTCAAATCTTATATAAACTAATGTCAGAGTGGTCATGGGTCGTATAAACATCATTTGCCACCGAAATTCGGTCTTCTTATGTGTTCATTACAAGTGGTACTAGAGACAGGATATCTAGTACTAACTCGCCATAATGTGGTACTGACTTATACTGTGACTGGTACTACCTTTTCTAAATGTTGAGCATAATTGAAATAATCAATTTTTCTTCAAAAAAGTAGGTACTATCGATCAAAATCAATTACCACGCAGAATAAGATGCGGTACTATGTTGCCCAAAATCGGTACTATTACCAAAATCGCGATTTCTCTAATCCTTCATGTCTACCATGACAGGTGGATCGTTCACACGTGATTTGGATGAAAAAAAGTCTAACTAAAAACATATAGGTAGAATTTGGAGTAGTCATGTATGATGTTTCTATGAGATGAAGTGTAGCATTCAATGAAATGAAGTATAGTAGTAGTGTTTTCTCATTACTGTATCGAGTTCATGACCAATTTGCGATTAAACTCAATCAAAAACATTTCAAATCTTATATAAACTAATGTCAGAGTGGTCATGGGTCGTATAAACATCATTTGCGACCGAAATTTGGTCTTCTTATATGTTCATTACAAGTGGTACTAGGGACAGGATATCTAGTACTAACTCGCCATAATGTGGTAATGACTTACACTATGATTGGTACTACATTTTCTAAATGTTGAGCAGAATTGAAATAATCAAATTTTCTTCAAAAAAGTAGGTGTTAATCGATCAAAATCAGGTACCACACAAAATAAGATGCGGTACTATGTTGCACAAAATTGGTACTATTATCAAAATCGCGATTTCTCTAATCCTTCATGTCTACCATGACACGTGGATCATTCACACGTAATTTGGATGAAAAAAGTGGAATTGAAAACATATAGGTAGAATTTAGAGTAGTCATGTATGATGATTTCTATGAGATGAAGTGTAGCATTCAATGAAATGAAGTATAGTAGTAGTGTTTTCTCATTAGTATATCGAGTTCATGACCAATTTGCGATTAAACTCAATCAAAAACATTTAAAATCTTATATAAACTAATGTCAGAGTGGTCATGGGTCGTATAAACATCGTTTGCGACTGAAATTCGGTCTTCTTATGTGTTCATTACAAGTGGTACTAGGGACAGGATATCTAGTACTAACTCGCCATAATGTGCTACTGACTTATACTATGACTGGTACTACCTTTTTTTAAATGTTGAGCAGAATTGAAATAATCAATTTTTCTTCAAAAAAGTAGGTACTAATCGATCAAAATCAAGTACCACGCAGAATAAGATGCGGTACTATGTTGCCCAAAATCGGTACTATTATCAAAATCGCGATTTCTCTAATCCTTCATGTCTACCATGACACGTGGATCGTTCACACGTGATTTGGATGAAAAAAAGTGGAATTGAAAACATATAGGTAGAATTTGGAGTGATTATGTATGATGATTTCTATAAGATGAAGTGAAGCATTCAATGAAATGAAGTCTAGTAGTAGTGTTTTCTCATTAGTGTATCGAGTGCATGACCAATTTGCGTAAACTCAATCAAAAACATTTAAAATCTTATATAAACTAATGTCAGAGTGGTCATGGGTCTTATAAACATCATTTGCGACCGAAATTCGGTCTTCTTATGTGTTCATTACAAGTGGTACTAGTTACAGGATATCTGGTACTAACTCGCCATAAGGTGGTACTGACTTACACTATGACTGGTACTACCTTTTGTAAATGTTGAGCAGAATTGAAATAATCAATTTTTCTTCAAAAAAGTAGGTACTAATCGATCAAAATCAAGTACCACGCAGAATAAGATGCGGTACTTTGTTTCCCAAAACTGGTACAGTTTTAACGAGATGAACTATGTTGACCACAATCGAACAAGGAATTTTCGTTGAAACCAAGTCGGTATTAATTGATCAAAAACAGGTACTGCGTACAAGAAGAAGCGGTACTATTGTTCCCAAAACAGGTACCATTTTAATGAGGTGAAATGTTGGTAGTATTTTTTCATTAGTGTGTTTCGTTCGTGACCAATTTTTGATTAAACTTAATTAAACACGTAATAAATCTCATACAAACTAGTGTGAGAGTGATTATTTGTCATGTAAACATCATTTGAGACCGAAATTCGATGTTTTTATGTGTTCGTTACAAGTGGTACTGATGAGCCAATATCCGGTACTATAATAATACAAAATTGGTACTAATGTGAAGAAAATAGGTACTACTACGAATAGAAACTGCTATAGTTTAAAAACACAACATCCTTAACTGAGTACTAACTACTGGCAAATGAGTATTTTTACACCAAAAATGTTGTATTAATATTAAGAAAACAGGTATCATTAGGAATCAAATCAAAAAAATCCAAAACATCATCCATTAAACTACTTTGTCCACAAATCATCATCCATAAAATTACAATCATCCATCCAACAACCAAACTATCAGACTACTTGTCCAAATCCACAAACCATCATCCACAATATCACACCATCATCCACTTTGTCCACAATCAGCCATCAAACCATCAAAGTCAAACCCTCAGACTACAAACCAAAACATCCAATTTAAACAAATAGCAAACACCAACCAAACCACCTGTCAACAAGGATGCATATTAACCAAAAAATTAAAATAAAAAGGGCTCAGTTGAATAGCATGCTTATGTTTATCAGGAAAAACAAGAGTTCGGTCCATCACATCCTTAAAGTAAGAAGGTGGCTCATCGACTTCTAAATTCAGGAACCTATCACAAAATATAAAACAAAGAGAATTTTCAAACTAAACAAGAAGAAAAAAAAAAACATCTTCACAGAAATTCGATTACACAGATAAACAAAAAAAAAAACATGATGTACAAGACAATAGTACTATAATCACTGAGAACTTCACAATTGGCCCTAATTACAGAGAAAGGCCCTAATTACTAAGAAATTCACAAAAATTCAATTACACAGAAAGACCCTATTATAATTCAAACTCAGAAATTCATTTGTACCAGAGACCAAAGTACATGTACAAAGACAATGCATCAGATCAGATCAATTTGCATCACTGGATCACTTATAGAATACAGAATAAAATGGAAAGGGTCATGAGAAAGTTGATAACAAATGAAAAAAATTAATCCAATTTGGACAATAAAGCAGTTCATTAAAACACCCAAACAATTAGACTTCAAGTCCATTAATATCAAATAAAACATTTTTGCAAAACAGAACACACTACTTGTGACCTGTAATATATATCAATATTACATTCAAAACTTGAAGGGCATAATTTTTTGGCCAAAAGAACTTCAAACTGTTCAAAACAACACAAAAATGATAACAAAATCAGTCCCAAGCTTCACATTTTATCAGAAATCATCCAATAATATCCGCAGTAAAAAATTGAATAAACTGATTAAATTAAAACACATGAGAACAAGTTAAACCGATTGGACCTCCAACTGGACGTCGCCAACGTAATTTGGGCTGGAAGAAGAAAAAACCGTGTCAAGTTTCTCTTTGAGGCCATCGCACAAACAACATCCAGGCTTTGAGTAATGTACCAGCTTCTTCGGCTAAGAGGAAGACGAGAAGGAGGCTAACAGCCCTAATAACGGGAACCCAGAATTCCGTCCGGTGGGTTTAACAGATGATCGGAAATGCTGAAAGGGCAGTGATGTTCTAGTCGTGTACTATGAATTTGTTATCAAATTGAAAAAAATAGCCCCACAATGAAAGAGCAAGCTGCAATAAATTCAAATAATTAAGCAAATAAATAATACATTAAAGCGGATAAACTGAAATTCATAACTCTCCAAAGTTTCCAGATCAGGGTAATCAATGTCAATCTTCTTAAGAACCTGAAGTTGATGTGAAGAAAACATAAGGAGTTATATTGAGATTAATGAAAATAAAGCATATCCAAGGTTAGATGCCAAAACCAGAGTATAACAGTTCTATAACATTAGGTTTTAAATTATCTTTAAAAACAATCTCATCACAACTATATATAACATTTATATTAAATTCATCTCTTTGAGTATTTAACCAAATAGAAAACCTTGAGGTCCATAAATCTTAAGTCACCAATGAACAAAATCATGCTAAACGATAATAACAGCCTAGATAATACAAAATAATGGTGTACATAGTTAACCTTTAGCTTCATGCATCAACCAGAAACTGCTAGCTCCTACTGAATTTCATTCAAAACACAATTGGCGGATAATGAATAAACAATGAATAGTGGTAACACACCAAGCGAATGATGCCAATGTTCGATAGTGATTTCATTATTTCAATATCGCGATCTAACTGTTGTTTTCAGTCCAAAGCCCTAAATTGAAAAAAGCCCCAAAATTGAAAGAGCCCTAAAATTAGGAAAAAAATCCCCAATAATCAAAAATTACCTTTGTTAATGCATTGGTGGGTGTCGAGGAGGAGGACAGTTTGTGCGGAGATTTCTTTTTCGAGCCGGCCATTGCTTCCCGCCGGAGAGATACGGACGGCGATTGAGACAGAGGAGAGACGAAGGCGATGAGAAAATTGGGGGAGAGGAATGAGACAGCGAACGTCGAACGATTTTGAGGAAAGAGGAATGAGAGGCGAAGAGAGTAGATGCGAAGAAAGAGACGACGAAGAGAGAGAGTGAAGACAGAGATTAATTTATTATCAGGTAAAATAAATCAATAATAATAGAAATAATATTTACATAGGGAGTTGAGAGGAATGATAAATTTGTATTAGGGAGTTGAGAAAAAATTTTAAAGTGGTGGAAACTGGGGAGGAATTTGAAATATGCATTAAGGATTTTTTAAGAAATAACCGATAACTTTAAAGCAACAAGCAGCTATATTATACCCCACCTGTATGTCTCAGCGGTCACTTCCTTAGCCTTGGATAAGAATTAACAAAGCTCGCACGCGGAATAATGTTTAATAATTAAGAAAAATGTTTAATATCTTCTTAAGTATTATGTTCAATAATTAAGTACGTACATTAATTAATACGTTTAATAACTTCATATACTTGTTTCTTTATGAATATACACGTAAATAATTCGACATATTAACATTGAGTACATGAACTAATATGTTCAGTAACCACATAAAATTAATTTACGCCTACAAGACAAATATAAATATATTAAAAAATAAAACTACCTTCATATATATTAGTACGAATCTCGTGCGATGCACGAGTAAGAAATATTTAGTAATATTTATAAATTAAAAATAATCATTAAATAATATTTATAAATTAAAAACATTGAATCAGTACGTAATACGGTTTACCTATATTCATTTATTGAAAATGTTATATGGAATTTGAATTGTGCAAAAGTATATAAAATATGTCTATGTAAAATTAGTACACACCCTTGTGATGCACGTAACTAATAATAAATTACATTATATTTCTTACAAAATAAGTGGCATTTAAAATTTTTATTCAGAAATTTGATTTGACTACAATGTGATTCCATAAAATAAATATTTTGATAAAAATTTATCTTTAAAAATCTATGTGAATAATAAGTATAATTATAAAACTTATATTGTTTTTTTAGTTAAAATGATTTATTTTTTACTATTTAAGTAGTTGAGTAATTTATTAAACTATAAATAATTGACTATTTCATTTGCATCCAAGTCAATATTGACCTTAGCCCGAATTTTATCGTATATGATATGCATTAATTAATTAGGAAAGATACGTATCAAAATATTATTTAATAATTTCTATAGAGTACGTATGATTCATAATGTGTAGTTCATAATAAAAATATATATATTAACAATTTAATAAATGTAAGTATCTCTCAAAAGATTTACCCACTCTTCTATATTACATAAATGTGGTTTTTTTAATAGATACACAAATATGAATCTATATATTTGCACGTCGAAATTTCAATTATTTTATGGGATATAGTATAACGATTTCGAATTACAATAAAAATTATTTATATTTAGGCAACAAAATATCTTTTGAAATTGTAAGAATATGCGATGGGATCTACTCATAAACACCCGCCCACAATATACCGTATAAGATCACATTTAATTTGACAACTCAATACCATAAATTGAATAATATATTTTTAAAATTAGTAAAAAGAATTTTTTTAGATAAATAATTATTATTTAAAAAATAATTAAACTTATATATATGTGTGTGTGTGTGTGTAATTTTAGTTATTTATGTCAACAGATAATTTTAAAAAATTACCAACCATATCAAGCTAGATATTAATATATGTCAACAAAGAATTATTTAGTTAATCTGAATAATATTTACTAATAAATATCCGAGGATTCTAAAATATATATGATTGTTAGTTATATATCCGAGTATCCGACGATTCCATCCGGCCTTTTCTAATTTATATATTTTTTTTCTTAATTAATCAATATATAAAAATACGTGTAATTGTATATGATACGAAGATTCAAAAAATAAAAAAAAATAAAAATTGACGATGCCAAAAACAAAATATACGGCCTTTTCTAAATTATATTTGGGTGTTAATTAATTAATTAATCATTCAACTAATATCCGACTTATTCCTAATTTTATATCTCATTATTAATTACGGGTGCATTGAACTAATTTCCAAAAATAGTTCTTTAATCAAGCCTAAAGAATATCTAATTTTTTTTTTAAATTATTCAGTTGTTACATAATTAATCATTTAACTAATATTCGTCCCTTTCTTATATTACTAGTACAGAGCCTGTGCGATGCACGGGGTGCACAATTTTAAGGCTGTTTATCCAGACTTATAATTATATACATGAATAAAGAAAAATGTACGGAATATATATAGTACGTGACCCGCGAGATATATTTATTTGGAGAATATTATATTATAAGATGCAATATTCAATAAAAGTTTATAATACGCAAGAAATTGTACGATGCTCAATAAAAAATTTATAATATTCAAGTGGAGTCTTAAAGTCTCTTGTACATTAAGACTACTGACAAAATAATATTTTAATCAATGAATTTCATTTCCTTGTAGCCAAATTGTGAATGTGATTTGAGGAGTACAACAAATCGATATATAGCTGACTTGTTTTTTTCATTGTAGTTTTTTTTTTCTTTTTTTCTTATAATGAATTTAAAGATATTCTAAAATATAGCAAAAATTAATTTTTTTATTACAATTAGGAATTTTACTAAATATAAACTCTCAATCTATGGTGTTAATCAACGTCTAAGTCTAAAAGATTAGGAATTTTTACCTCTTTTAATCAACGTTTAAGTCTAAAAAACAATAGAGTTATTATAAGTTTTTTTTTCTACATCTTTTAAAACATTAAATATGAACATGTTAGGGCTAGCTTGTAAAATAATTAATATATTATCTCACTAAAAGAGAAAGTAACAGTTTTACTTATTGTTGTTCACCATATAATATTTAATTATTATTTTATTATATAATAAAAAAAGAATATTGTTAAATAGTGTAGTAGAATTGTTATAAAATTATATGAATTTTTTTTTTCTAATATGGATTTAATATTTTTTATGATTTGATAATATAAACAAATCTATACTTAACTTTGACAAATAAAACAAATAAATACCTTAGTAAGTATTTAATGTATATACTAAATAGGAATATATTTGGTATAATCAAATACCAAATATAATCAAATAAGTCAAAGTGTACATTTTTATTTGGTATTTAATTTTTTATTATTAAAATCTTTTTATTATACTTACCTTTTTAAAATAAAATAAATAAATAAATTAATTAAATAAATAAAATATTATAATACCAAAATAGTAATGACATTTAATGCAGTTAACTTTTCTGGATAATAAATGTAGTAAATAGAATATCCTTTTATATAATATAATACGAAAATAGTAATGCAATAAATGCTGTTGACTTTTCTAGCTACTTAATTTGGTAAATAGTACCCCTTTAATATAAGTATAGAAGTATAGATATGGACTCTTTGTAGATCTCACATTATAATTTATGCTTTTGTGCTCGATTATATTCGGTACATGTTGGGATATTTGTTATCTATACTTATATAATAAGGAGTACCATTTTCAAAATTTAGTAAGTGGAAAAGTCAGAGCAATTAATGCATTACTATTTTGAGAGCATATAATTTTTGTGCATTATTTTGAACTAGTACAGAGCCCGTGCGATGTACGGGGTGCACAATTTTAAGGCTATTTATCCAGACTTATAATTATATACATGAATAAAGAAAAATGTACGGGATATATATAGTACGTGCGAAGCACGATATATATTTATTTGGAGAATATTATATTATAAGATGCAATATTCAATAAAAGATTATAATACGCAAGAAATTGTACAATGTTCAATAAAAGTTTTATAATATTCAAGTGGAGTTTTAAAGTCTCTTGTACATTAAGACTACTGACAAAATAATATTTTAATCAATGAGTTTCCTTTCCTTGTAGCCAAATTGTGAATGTGATTTGAGGAGTACAGCAAATTGATATATAGCTGACTTGCTTTTTTTATTGTAGTTTTTTTTTTCTTTTTTTTTTTTTTTATAATGAATTTAAAGATATTCTATAGCAAAAATTAATCTTTTTATTACAATTAGGAATTTTACTAAATATAAACTCTCAATCTATGGTGCTAATCAACGTTTAAGTCTAAAAAATTAGGAATTTTTACCTCTTTTAATCAACGTTTAAGTCTAAAAAATAATAGAGTTATTATAAGTTTTTTTCTACATCTTTTAAAACATTAAATATGAGCATGTTAGGGCTAGCTTGTAAAATAATTAATATATTATCTCACTAAAACATTTATACTAATAAAAATTTAATTTTAGCATATAAATTTATCCCTTGATATAAGAGAAAGTAACAGTTTTACTTATAGTTGTTCACCACATAATATTTAATTATTATTTTATTATATAATAAAAATAAAATTGTTAAATAGTGTAGTAGAATTGTTATAAATTTATATGATTTTTTTTTTACAATATGGATTTAATATTTTTTTTATGATTTGATAATATAAACAAATCTATACTTAACTTTGACAAATAAAACAAATAAATACTTTGGTAAGTATTTGATGTATATACTAAATAGGAATATATTTGGTATAATCAAATATCAAATATAATCAAATAAGTCAAAGTGTACATTTTTATTTGGTATTTAATTTTTTTATTATTAAATTTTTTTTATTATACTTATCTTTTTAAAATAAAACAAATAAATAAATTAATTAAATAAAATAAAATATTATAATACCAAAATAGTAATGACATTTAATGCAGTTGACTTTTCTGGATAGTAAGTGTAGTAAATAAATATCCTTTTATATAGCATAATACGGAAATAGTAATGCAATAAATGCTGTTGACTTTTCTGGCTACTTAATTTGGTAAATAGTACCCCCTTTAATATAAGTATAGATATTCGATTGTTAATTAAATATCTAAATATATTTATGCAATCAAGTACTAAGAATTATCTGACATTTTCTAAATTATATCAAATTGTTACTTAATTAAATATAACTACGATTTGGATTTTTTTACTTGGAAATAAAACTCCTTGATTTTCATGCTAAAATAATTTTTCTAATTTTTTTTTTAAATTCGTGATTACAATTTTTTCCTAAAAAATGATGAGTGCGCAAATTTTAGGATCAAAATAAAGAGATTTAGGTAATTTTAAAATTATCACATACTTATTCATGATTTATTTCAATAAATCAATTGTTTCTTTGGATGAAAATAGATGAGATTTTTATTAAAAAATAAATTAACTTTAAAAAATATCAAGTAAGTAAGATTATTTTAGTGGTCAATTGTTCTTTCTATAATAAACTTAAAATGAATTAAGTATATCGCAATAAAAAATTATGATATGACATGTTAAATTAATAAAGTAATATATCAATTTATCGTGAATAAGGGATATGACATATTAAATTAATAAAGTAATGTAACAAACAATCATAAGAGATACATGCAAATATTTTTCAAATATAAAGGTAAGAAATGTCAACAATAACGTCTATGAAATTTTCAAATTTAGTAATAAAATATTTTTTTTGCAGAAATAGTTATTAAAAATATATATATATATATATATATTAATTTAAAATTTTATGTATATATATGCCTTATGAATCCGATTATNAACACTATAATGTATTCGTAATGAAATTCTAATTAAGCCCAAAACTAGATTAAAATTCCACTTAATACATTTCTAATTCTAATTAAGCCCAAACGTTTTTCAAAAGGATAGGGTCGAATGTTTCATATTTGGGTGAAATTGGAAGCATGTTGTTCTGAAAATTAAATTTCTTTTCATAGAGTGAACAATGATTTTTGATAGAATAAGGGAATATGAAACAAAATAATTTTTTTATATTGTTTCTAATGGTTGCTTCGATGTAAAATAATGTGGTACAATAGATTAATTTATATGAATGGTTAAATATTATATTTTATCTTTATCATGGAGACATGCTTTTCTTCTTCACCTAGTTTATGAAGACAAAAGTCCTACTATTTAGAGGGAAAATTTAAGTTTATTATCCTTTTTTATTAATAAATATACATATTAAATGAGGGTAACAATGTACTTAACATTTAAAAACTATTCGAGAAAATTAGATTTATCTTTTCGTATACTTGATACCGATACTTGTTCATCATTGTAACATGGACAGACTACAGAGTACCAAAAATCAATGTCGATAAACATTTTTTTAAAAACAAAAGTTGAATAATTTGGAGAAAAATGTAAAATATATGCAATATAAACTATTAACTTAATTATTTAAAATAATGAGTTAAAATAATTAGGAGAAAAATGTAAAATATATACGATATTTGTTAACAATTTAATTATTTAAGAAATGAGTTGAATTAATTAGGAGAATAATAACACTCTTCATTAACTAAGCTAATCCTCCAAGTAGCTTTGAATCTTGGCTAACATTCCTGGCCGCGACAGGTGGAGAAGAGGGGTAATTTTTTATTTTTTTATTATTATTATTATTATTTTTTTTTTATTTTTTTTTTTTTAAGAGAGAGTTAGAGGGAGAGTTACTTCTGATTTACCAAACTAAGCTTTAGATAATTAAATCTATCGCACATTGAAAACTAATTCAGGGTAAAAAAGTAATTAAAATTAAAAATAATTGAGTAATTTAAAGTATATAACTAGATATATAGTTATCAATCTCGTTTTCCTACCTTGGTCCGGGCAGATTAATATATTCATTGATGTAATATGAAATTAGCATAATACACATTGTGGTCATCTATATATATATAATTGCTAGCTAAGCAATAAATTTTACCTAATAAATAAAACCTAATAAATTTTACCTATGTGGCAATCATTAATAAAACTTAATAAATAGAACCTAATAAATTTTATTTATGTGGCATTAATACACCCAATCTCATTAATAAAAAAATATTTCATTATATTTTTTGAGTTAATTAAGACAAAAATCATTATATTTTATGTTTATAGAAATTGAAAAATACTCAATTATCATTGAATTAATTAAAAAAAAAAGAGAAATAGAAAAAGATAGAAAAGAAGTACTGAATCTATCTGTGTTAAAGCAACCTCGTGCTGTAAAAAAATGTTTGAATTCCAGTTAAAATAAAATAGTTGTAACTTTTGTATGTCAATCAATTACAAAATAAATTTCGTATGCATGTTTAATCTATATCTATATATATAAAGAGGAGCAACATAGAATTTAATTATATTATAATGCATTAAATTTTATTATCCCTCCAAAATTTTCAACATTCAATTTTATTTTTAAGTTACAAAATAACCTGCTTGAATGCCATAAATTATGAGCATAAACCAATCAAGAGAGTTACAAAATTGTACTCAAATTTTAAGTCACACCCACTCATGAAAATGACCGGATATATTAGCATAAAGAAAATGGTTGTAACGGCTCTTCCATAGCAATTACTTGATCAAAATCAATTTTGAGAATTATTTTCTTAATTCATATTTTTTTCATGAATTAAATTATGATTTTTATTTTTATATTGTTATCTTTTTAAAATATTTTTCTCTGTGCAAATGCACAGGTTGATTACTAGTTGTTTTTGTAAAAATTAAAAAACACTAATTGCAACAAAATAAATGACATTTGTATTACTTCAATCTAAAGTGAATTTGACCGTTTATTAGTTATTACAATTCAAACTCAAATTTTTGAAATAAATGATTGCATTGTGTATACACGGCTGGAGGTCCAACTTTGCCCAAAGCAACTAAAGTTTATTTTGTAATCGATTGACATACCAAAGTTACAATTATTTTATTTTAACTGGAATTCAAATATTTTTTTACAGCACCAGGTTGCTTGACACAGATAGATCATAGATTCAGTACTTCCTTTCTATCTTTTTCTATTTTTTTTTTCTTTTAATTAATTCAATGATAGCACGAAGTGCAATTAAGACAAATTAATTTGAGGGCAGGAGAATAAATGTTGGTCACGACAGCAAATAAGCAGAAATGCTTGTAAGTTGTAAGGCACATAATATATTT
>BKCP01000001.1:178456-191868 GCA_008636005.1 Striga asiatica
GTAAGGTCATAATATAATAATTATATTTAATTTGTGCATGGAGGTGGCTATAAGTTTTCTTCCTTTTTTGGGCCATTTGGGCAGTGGATAAATCCCACGCTGCCCAGCTTATTATCTTTATGCCCTATTAAATTGGAGGAATAATTTTAAAGGACCACGCTCACATTTAATTCTTTTTAACTTACCTCAACTGTCACCACATTGACAAACCGCTCTTTAATATTTAACTTCTCACATTAATCACGTTTCGTTTGAACCAAATCGAGCTTGTTAAAAAAAAATAATATAAACAAAAATATAACATTTAATAGTATAGTTATATATATTTGTTCATATGATACAATAGGTGATAGGTCTACTCACCTAACATTAAACTTACTCACACAATATATGATTAAATATTTATTCCATTGACATGTGAAATTATTGTTTAAAATCAACTATCCTTTGTGAGTAGTGCTATAATTGAACCGAACGAGCCAAATTTGTACGATTCGTTTTACGTTCGAACAGTATTCATATTCATTTGTTCTATTCGACCAAAAAACCGTGTTCGAGCTCGTTTGTTTAATTTTTCATCAAAATTCGAGTTCTTTTGTGTTCGAATAATTTAGGACATAAATTTTTTAAATATGTTTGATTAACTCAAAATTTTTCATTCAAACTCGAAAATAAAAAAATACAACTAATATATTTTTATATTTTAGATTTTTTGATAAAAATATTATGTAAATATATAAAAAAATAAAATTATATTAAATTAATGTTCGCGATATCGAACGTTCGCAAACGAGCTCGTGATTGTTCGATTATAAAACGAGCCTAATTTTCCGTTCGAACTCGGCTCGATTAACATATGAACGAGCTTTTGTCGAACACGAATAAGATTAAACGAGCTTTTGTTCGCGAACGTACGTTCGGTTAAATAGTTCTAGTTGTAAGTATTATTATAGAAAAATAATGTCAATGAAGTTATAGTAGACAATGTTTAGTTCCATTATTGTTGTCAATTGCCATATCATTTCATCTACATTAGTTAGGATGATGTCAACTTGAGTTGATATTTCCTTCTAGTAAAGAAAATAAATAGAGAAAGAAAAGGAAGAGAGCACTATGAGTCACTATTATACACAAATTATGTTTAAGAGGAAGTAAATCATGATTTAATGAGACCGTTTGATAATTATAATCATTTAAAAGAAGTATGTAAATGCATTTGAATTGGATCTAGTGTTAGCAAGCTATCAACTAACTTAATTCCCAATCAAACGGGAAAATACTCAAAAAGTATACTTGCTTGTTCCCAAATTTTACTTTAATGATTGTTTTTCGTTATAATTTCTACTAGTGGCACCCGTGTACAATATGAGTGCATGAAAAAATAATTAGAACAAGAGCGATAAAAGAATTTAGTTATTGTAAGTATATAAAAAATAAATAAATGAAAGTTTCATAAAATAAAAACTATTGTACTTTGGTATTTTATTTCAAATTCAAAAAAATTTATTTGTACACAACATTATTAGTTCTACTTACATCCTTGTCGCAACACAAATTTGCAATGAATTGTGATATCTGTAAATCAAGAGGTTAATATTAATAAGATAAGGGATGTGTTTAGTTAATATTTTATTAATTATATTATTAATGTAATTATAAAATATAATTTAGTTCATCAACGCAAACAAATACACAAGTTCAAAAAGGGCTAAAATTTATCAACTTGGAAAAAAAAATGATGAATTGGCTAAAATTTATCAACTTGAAAAAATAATAAAATATGATGAATGGGCTAAATTTATCAACTTGAAAAATAAGATAAGAGAAGATAATTAAGATAAGAGCTAAAATTGATAATAATTAAGATAAGAAACGTGTTTAGTTAAGATTTTATTAATTATATTATCAATATAATTATAATATATAATTTTAGTTTATCATTATTCATTACGCAAACAATACACAGACTAAAAAATAGGCTAAAATTATCAACTTGAAAAAAATTAAAAAATATGATGAATGGGATAAATCCTTAGTAAAATGAAATAAAGAAAGAAAGATTTGTAATTTTGTTTCCATATTTGTTATTCGAACTAAAAAACAATAAAGTATGGTGTAAAAATATTTATGACATTTTCCAAGCTAATATTGTTTCTATATTTGTTATTCGAACAAAAAAACAAAGCATGATATTGTGACTAAAGCGTGCGAGTCTGCCACTAAGGCTCAACACGTTTTGATTAAGAGCATCTCCAATGCTCAATGTTGTAGTGGTAAATTACATTCCACATCAACACATTTATTAATATCACAACTTTCCATTCTCCAATGTACAATATGATTACAAATGTTATGGTGATGTGGACATAATTAATGTCTACGATGTAGAGAGGAATGTAGTTCATCCACATTCTCTTCCACACTCTGGTTAGCCAATGAAAAGAAGAGAGAGAATTATTATTACAATTTTTAAACTATTTAATTATTTAATTAATTTTATTAATTTATATTAAAATTGTAATATTTGGTAAGTAGATAATATTATACTTAGACTACATTGTGCATTGGAGATGATTTTTTAATTTAATAGTTGTGAACTCAACATTTGTCCTACATGGTTCACAATCTATTTAATATTTTGACATTTATCAAAATTTTTCCAATAACAATATTAAAGCATTGGAGATGCTCTAATATATAGGGGAGATTTATTAAGCAAACGGAATAGTAGTTTTACACTAACTTTTTGGTCTAATGAAATATCTCATAGCTAGTATATATAGTATGCCAAAATTACAAGTATTACCTAATCCTTGTTAGCATCAATTGACATTACCAGTATTAATAAAAAGATTAGCACTATTATCCACTTACTATAGATGAAAATATACTAATACTATATTTGAAAAGTAGATTATAGTTCGTTATCTTATCAATTAAATTACACTACTTCTATATATCACTCCCACAACATTTATAATAAAAATGAATACCATACTGCATTAAGTGTACATATAAAAAGAAGTGAATGTAAACAGCTATTACAGACAGAAATATTATGATATTAAAAGTATGAACTAATAAATCATCTATTGAGATATTATTTTAATTTTTGGCTCCATAAGTAGATCAAAAAGTACATAACATATGTTTTTACACGTCCAAAATTGATTAAACTAATTTATAGTTTATCAAATATAATAATGAAATTTTATAAAGTTTGAATAATAGATATACTTATAAATTAAATATTAAATTATCATATATCATAATTTAGTATTACATTGATATACCTCACTTTATTTATTATATTGTATCATGTATTGCATGAGCTAAATGTTATTTTAAATTTATTAGCACTATAAAAAAATTGTTATATTCCAACGAAAAATCCTATGGTTTCAATGAAAATTCCAACGGATATTCTAATAGTATAGCTTCCGTTGGAATGATAACAACGAAAATTCCGACGAAAATATTCCGTTGGAATATATTTTTCATTGAAATTTTAGATGAAATTTAATGATTCCAACGACTATATTTCCAACGAGTTTTGACCGTAGGAATTTCCATTGGAATATCCAATTTTCGTTTTGAATTTTTATTTCCACCACCGTTGGAATCGTCAAAATCCAACGGAAATTTTAAAGGAAAACTCATTCCAACTGAATATTTTTGTTGGAATTTATTCCAACGGATATAATAGCATTGAAATATTCATTAGAATTGTCGTTGAAATTCTATTGGTATATATTTCATTTGGAATTACTTCATTTTCTTATAGTGTAGATCAACTAATTTCCAAGTTGAACAAAGTGATACTTTTTCTTTCTATTTACCAATTTGAATTATTTTCAAACCACCTATTTAAATATCTTTCATTATATTTTTGTGTTTGATGAGTTTTGGATCATTAACAATAAAAGCGAGCAGCATAGGGAATGAGAAAGAAGCCATAGTTGAGTGGCGGCTGATAATTTGCTATTCAATGTAACAGGGAGAAAAATGATTTACAAGGCTTTATATATAAAGCCCTAAGAATAATCTAGACCTAACCAAAGGGATAAGAAATGAGTGGTCATAAAACCAACAAACTAGTAGACAAGAAAACGAGCAGTAAAAATTAGGTACACACTTTTTGCATGTCATGCATGGCACGTGCTCAGCATGTGCTTTGAGCTTTTGGGTTTAATCCAACATCTCCCCGCAATTCGAGTGAGGAGAGGGGAACTAAGGAGAGTTTGTTTCGCATCCGAACGAAGAATTGACCAGTTAAAGGCTTGGTCATGATGTCAGCAGTTTGATCCTGTGTTGGGATGTGAAGGATAGAAACTTGTTCAGACTGCACCTTGTCTCTGATAAAATGTAGATCAACTTCGATATGCTTTGTTCGACCTTGAATAATGGGGTTAGCTGACATGAAAACAACATTCATATTATCCACCCAAATTGTGGGAGGAAGAATTGATGGTATGTGGAGCTCTTTAAGGAGAGTGGTGAGCCACAAAATTTCAGACATGGCATGGTCGAGGCTTCTGTACCCGGCTTCTGTGCTGCTTTTGGAGATGGTATGCTGCTTCTTAGAGCTCCAGGATATAAGATTATCACCTAAATAAACACATAATCCAGATGTGGATTTTTTATCATCAACATCAGAGACCCAGTCAGAATCTGAGAAGGCTCGAAGATGAAGATGTGATGATTTGACTAGGTGAAGACCATAGTCCAATGTACCAGACAGATACCTGAGTAGTCTTTTAAAAGCTTTCCAATGTAAGTCCAAAGGAGTTTGCATGTATTGGCTTAATTTGTTCACAACAATGACAATATCAGGCCTAGTTATGGTGAGATATTGTAGACTACCAATGAGCTGTTTGTACTGAAGAGCATCATAGAGAGGGTTGCCTTGATACTTTGAGAGAGGTGGTGAGCTGATCATAGGACTACTCAAGCCCTTAGCAGTTGCCATATTGGCCTTGGAAAGAATGTCTTTGATGTAGCTGGTTTGAGTGAGAAGCATGCCATGAGAGGTATAGTAGACTTCAATGCCAAGAAAGTGGTGTAAAGCTCCCAAGTCTTTGAGAGAGAAATGAGGGAGAGCTGCAAGATCAGTTTATTGATAAAAGAAAGAGAGCTTCCTGTAATGAGAATGTCATCAACATAAATGACTAGATAAGTGATGTGAGAAGCAGTAGCATGAATGGAAGGTGAGGAATCGGCCAAAAAGGTCTGAAATCCAAAGTGGTGAAGAACTGATTTGATCTTGTCAACCAAGTCTTTGATGCTTGTTTATGGCCATAGATGGCTTTATGAAGCCTGCACACAGATGCTGATGAAGATTTTGATTCAAACCCTGGTGGCTCTTGCATAAAAATAACAGTGTCACTATCAAGCTCTCCCTGATGGAAGGCATTGTCAACATCAAGCTGCTTTATAGACCAACCTTCTGCTAAGGCAATAGTTAGAATTAACCGGATGGTTGTAGGCTTGACTACAGGACTAAAAACTTCAGTATAATCAATGCCAGGAGTTTGAGTGAAGCCTTTGGCAACTAAACAAGCCTTGTACCTGTGAACACTACCATCAGAGTTGGTTTTGACTTTAAAAGCCCACCTACAGCCAATTGGTGGTTTTCCTTCGGGTAAACATGAAGTGGTCCAGGTATGATTCCTTATCAATGCATCATAATCATTTTGCATTTCAGTTTTCCAATGAGGAATAATAAGAGCTTCTGAAATTTAAGAGGGAATAGAAGTTAAACTGGTAGAATAAGCCTCGGGTTTGAAAGTCCCCACTTTGGACCTTGTTACCATATGATGGGCATTAGTGTTTTGTGGTTGTGGAGCAACAATGGATGGAGAAGAGCTAGTACCAGACTTGTTGAGTTAATCAAGTGCTTCTTCATGCAAGGGTAAACGATGATTTGGTGTATGAGGTGGAGTATGCAATGGGGCATTTTGTGATGGATGAGTATGATGTGAGTTGTCTGAGAATGGTGAATTTGAATCAGATGCATGAGTATGAGATGGTGTATGAGGTGGTGTTTGTGGATTTGATGCAAGAGTATGAGAGGTGAGTGTGGTGGGATATTGGGGAACATAATGGGATGCATTAGAAGGAGAAAAAGTATGTTGCTCAGATGCATTGGACACAAGAGTAGAAGAAAAAGGAAAACAATCTTCATTAAAAACAACATCTCTAGAGAATATAATCCTTCCGCCTTTAAGCAGTATCTTGTACCCTTTATAGTGTAGACTGTAGCCAAGGAAGGTTTCTGATTGAGACCTGGGTTCAAGCTTCTCTTTGTTATAGGATCTAAGGTGAGGAAAACACCGACAACAAAAAATTTTGAGGTGAGTGTAGGTAGGTGTTGAACCAGTAAGTTTCTGAAATGGTGTCATGAAGTTTATGGTTTTGTTTGGGGTTCTGTTTGTCAAGTAAGTAGTTGTAGAAAAGGCTTCTTCCCAAAATCTTTTAGGAACACGAGACTGAAACATAAGGGATAAGGCTACTTCTATGAGATGCCTATGTTTTCTCTCAACAAGTCCATTTTGTTGAGGAGTATATGGGCATGAGATTCTGTGTAAAATTCCATGTAAAGAAAACTGAGTCACTAAGGGTTTAAATTCAGTCCCACCATCAGTTAGAACCATTTTAATTTTATGTCCAAATTGTTTCTCAGCAAAGGATTGAAAATGAGTGAAAGCATGCAAGGTGTCTGATTTGTTTTTGAGAAAATATAACCATGTGAACTTGGTGTAATCATCAACAAAGGCCACATAATAGAGTGATCCTGAAGTGGATTTGAGGAGTGCTAGCCCCCACAAATCAGCGTGTATCAATTCCAATGGTTGCTGTGAAGTGAAAATTGAAGAGGGAAAAGGGTGTTTGTGAGATTTAGCTTGAACACAATCTTGACAAAATAAAGGATCTTTCTCATGAATAAAAGGGACATTACAAGCCTCTAGGGCCTTTCTTGTAATATTAAGAGAGGGGTGTCCTAATCTTCTATGCCAAAGCAATAAAGGCTTAGTACTACTAGCTACATATGAAAAGGCATGATTTGAATTACAGCTCTTATTTTTAGAAGTCTTGTGCCTCCTTGGATACTTGCTATTGATAACTCCTAACTCGAATATATAGAGGCCTCCTTTAAGGATTCATTTGAGAAGAACTCGGCCTGTGCATATTTCTTTCACAAGACAAAAGGTAGGATAGAATTCAAAATAAACTCCATTGTCCTTTGCAGAATGAGCAACACTTATGAGGCTTTTGGAAATTTTGGGAACATGAAGTAGGTTATTAAGTTGAAAATTGTGATCATGAAAAGATGTGCAAGAAGAAGACACAAGAGTCATACCAACATGTGTGATATCCAACCAGATCCATTACCAATTTGCAGCTTGTTGAGGCCATTGTAATCTGAAGCAATGCTGAGGTTTAAGAAGTCATTAGTGACATGGTGTGATGCTCCAGAGTCAGAGAACCACACACTCTCACTTTGAGGCTCTTTGGCCACCATCATAGCTGAGGACTGAGTGGGCTCTCTGTTTGCAAGGTTTCTCTGATTGTGAGGGTTCATCACAAAGTCCGGGTTAAACCTATTGTAGCATTTATCAGCAGTATGGTTAGTGTAGCCACAAATTTAGCACTGAACTTTGTTTCCATTATATCCACCTCTTCCTCTGTAGCCATAATATTGGCCTCTTCCTTTAGGTGGAAAGAAGGTTTGGGTGTTCTTGTTGATGTTTTGAGAAGCTATATGAGCTAAGGGCATGCCATTTTCATTGGCTAAAGTGAGAGAAATCCAGTCTGCTCTCATGAGTCAACAATAGAGAAGTGACATCCATAAGGGTATAGAGGTCTGGCCTTGCATTTATGCTCACAACCACTGCATTATACTCTGACCCTAAGCCACTGAGAACATGCATAATCTGGTCCTGCTCAGAAATAAGGTGACCACCAGTAGCCAAGGTGTCATAGCAAGCTTTAACCTTGTTAATATACTCTCTGATACTCATCCCTCATTTCTTAAGGTTCTGAAGTTGTATTCTATATTGCATCGTTTTAGCCTTGGAGTGAATGGAGAAAGTGGACTCAAGGCTCTTCCATATTTGAGCTAAGGTGTTAAAACCAACAACAGAGATGAGGATAGATTCTGAGAGAGAGGAGAGTAATCAGGAGGCCAAGAGTTGATCTTGTCCCTGCCATGCTGTAAACTCCAGATTTGTTTGAAGCAGGCCTTCTTCTTCCCCTGGTATGAACCTCGTGGGGGGCAGCTCACTCTCATCTAAGAATCCCTCTAAGCCATAACCTCTAACTGTTGTAAGGACTTGTTGTTTCCATATTAAGTGGTTCTCATTTGTGAGTTTGGTGGAGATGAGTCGATTGTGAAGCTGGATCAGAGAAGAGATGGAGTTATTTGCTCGATCTGGTTGGGCTGCCATAGTTGAGTGGCGGCTGATAGTTTGGCATAATGTAACAGAGAGAAAATGATTTAAAATGCTTTATATATGAAGCCCTAAGAATAATCTAGACTTAACTAAAGGAATAAGAAATGAGTGGTCATAAAACCAACAAACTAGCAGACAAGAAAATGGACAGAAAAAATTATGTGCACACTTTGTGCATGTCATGCATGGCACGTGCTAAGCATGTGCTTTGAGCTTTTGGGTTTAATCCAACAGTGTTAATGTGATTTAACATGCTTTGAATCAATATGTGTTGATATGTTTCTCATTTATTCAATTAGTTATCTATATTGTATTAAATTTTCTAGATACTTAATTTTTCTCATTTTTACATAACTAATTAGTAAGAATATATAATACCTACTAAGAAAATAAAACGTTACCATTATAAAAATTAGAGACAAAAAAAAAGAAAAAAAATGCTAACTGATCCTTGAATTATATGAAATGAAATTTTAGAACATATACAATTGTATAGGCAGAATTATTTACATATCCACCTTATAAGTAGCATGTTTCTACTAGTCAAGCTTTATAATATTTCAACCACATATTGTCATGTATGATAATATAATCTTCTACCATATTAATTAATGAATATATTAATTGTTTATGATAATATAATCTTCTATTAATATTAGAATATAATAGTTGTATTATATTGGTGGACATATTTACTCGTTTATATCTTAAAAAAACAAGACCGATCAAAAGACACTAGTTTCATTTTGTTTTTTGTTTTTCTTTTTTTCGGTACAATTAGTTTCATTTTGTTTGTCCCAAGCAACCTTATTTTATTGTCCTCAAACATAACAACAAATATGCCAATACCTAATGGTAGTGAATCTCGTGTCACGATTTTGGCTTGAGAAAAGAAAGTGACGCGGGACCAATTTTTTTGTTATTATTATTTCCATATTTATCTTTTCCCAAAGTCACGGAAGTTCATCGAATTATAAGCTAACCACACAATTCCACATGCTTTCAATGAAAGGGCACCTATATTCACCGCACGCAAGTAAAAATAATAATAAATAAATAAAACAAAGGGCGTAAAGTTATGATGGTGAATTTATGCATAATATGTACATATAAATATGTAATGATGAGAAAAACTATTTTGGCCATGTAATTATGTGGTATCACTCATTGTCATAATAAATGACATAAAACGTTAGGTATCATTTGTAGTAATAGTATGATTGGTGTTATACAGTTTTTATGGTTAGATAATCATATTTTTTCAATAATGTACATATTTTTAAATTGAAATATTATATTTATATAACAATATGCACATATATATATATATATGATATTTTGTAACATAAATATATATTTTTTGTTAAAAAAAAAAATAATGAACCGACCTAATTAGGCCGCCTTACAAAAGAATGTATTTTTGCAGCAAACTTATATATGTGTTGATTAAATCCAAATATATGCATCATCGGATGAGTGGATGGAATTGATATGTCTTCATGCTATCTAAGATTTCCCTATTTCCTAAAAATATCATATTTTTATATCAAAATATCATAATTTATATTATAATATTTAAATAAAAGTATTATATTTCATTGTAGAAATATGTATATTTAGTACAAATATGTTTGTGTGATGGATAGATTGTCAAACAACATCATCTTATTATAATTTTGCGATTGTTGTCTTTTAGGTATGATAATAATGATAACAAGAAGACCACAAAAATAATCAAATCAGTCAACATATCTTTGGGACGAATTAATTTATTAAATAGTTGAGAATGAACGTGTGATACGTAGTAATAATAATAATAGAAGTAAGAGATAGTGTCCTAAGAAAAGGGCAAATGGGTTCTCACATCAATCTCAACTCTTAATTGAGGCGGTGCGGGTGCCTTTCCCATCTTTCTGTTTCTACATTTTCTTTATTTCTACACAGAATAATATATTACTTTTAAGGGGTAAAAAAAGAAGGATCTCAATTATTGACATCTCATTATTTTATTTTTTTTATTTTTTATCATTATTTTTTTTTTTTTGGTATATACCTTAATTTCCCATGGGAAAGAAGATAAATAGATTAGGCCAACTTAGATTAGATGGTATAAATCAGGGAAATCGTAAGAAGCGAAGTTGGTTAATTGTCCCATTCATTTTTGTGAAGAGCCTTAGTCCGAAAGTGAGATATCAGCAGCGAAATCTGATTATACAAACACCTAGAAATTTCCACTAGAAAAGTCAAAGAAGTTAGCTTTAATCATTTCCAGCTCAATTTTCACTAAAATGACAGTGGAGATATAGAAATTAATCTTTCAACTTTCAAGATAAGTGTGTGATTATTCTTGGGTTGTAACTCAAGTTGTCAGCGAGTTCTATAGGATTACTCATAATAATTTGTATAGTTATTATAAAAATATAATATTGTCAATTATATATATATATATATATATATATATATAAACTCTCTCTATCTAAAACAGTCATACATCGAGCTTTTCTAAAATTAGTGTTTTGGTCCCAAAAAGTTAATAAAATAAATTATTTGTCAAATAAGTTAGTTAGCAAATTTAATGGATCAAATTTCTAAATAAAACACAATCCTCTAACATCCAAACGAGTCCATAAATTTGAGTTGTGAAACTTGAGATGCAATTGTGAGATTCATATTAAGACTTCCGCAGTTACAGAGAGAAAAAAGTCTCAAATTCTCTTAACTTAGTTTTTCGAATCGGACTCCCTAATTCGTGCTCGTAGGGCCTTCCCCAGTCGGCGCCGGGTATTTGACAATGTCCGGCTCCGGGCTGCGCAGTCCTCCTCGCGATTTTGTGTCAGAGCCTATTCTTCGCGGTGTGGGTCAACAGATTCCGGGGCTTCAGTGGCGGGCTCTGGTGCTTTGGGAGGGACTGCGGCTCCAGAAGCCTAGTGGCGGCGGTCGGGGTGGAGGATGGTGAATCTTGCCCCTTGTGTCTTCTCTTTCTCTGGCGTTGGGGTTGAGGGGTCGACCGGCTTTTCCGTTTCTCGGGCCATAGTGTGGACCGAGTTTGGAACGGCGATTGCGTGGAGGAATTGGGTTGCCGTTTTCGTCTGGCTATGGGGCTGGGATCAATTATCTGGGCACGAGATCATGTTTCTAGGGCTGTGGCTCCAGTTAGGTGTGTATTGGCAGTTTCTGGAGTGGTGTCCAGGGCGTGGTCTGGTCCGTTAGGGTGGTCGGTCGGGTTGTCGCCGCCGTGTTGCTCTTGGTGTGTTTTACTGGCTGAGGGAAAGGTGTTGTCTAGCCTTTGTTTTTTTAGTTGTTTTGTGTTTTGTTGGTGTTTGTTTTTTGTGTTTTGAGTTTGGTGTAGTTGGTGTTTAGTGTTGTTGTGCTTTGGGAAAAATTAGAGATTTAGTCCTATAACTGACACCCATTTCAGATTTAGTCCTCTCCGATACCCACTTTTGAATAACGTCCCGTAAATGCCAAAATCTTGAGAAATCGTCCTGCCACCGGCAAAAGCTGGTCATTTTTACCAGGTAGTCTACGTGGAATTTTACCTGATTTTTCCTTTCCCTTTTTTTTTTTTTTGCTGAGTTGTAAGCCACGTGGAATATGTGGCATAATTACAAAAAAATTTGAGAGGAGGGGGTTCGAATCTGGGTTGCTAGGACTTGCAATGGGCCTATTAGCCACTTGAGTTAACAAGAATTAGTGTTAAAAGGTTGTTGATATTAATGGTTGTTGATATTAAATAAATTCGATAACTAAATAAATATATTAAAGGTTGTTGATATTAAATTAATATATAATAAATAAATAATTACTTAATTTTTTGTTTAATTAAATATTTACTAAAATATTAAATATTTACTATATAAATAAATATATTCAATAATATAATAAATAAATATATTAAATATAATTAAATTAAATAAGGTAAATAAAAAACAACCTAAATGAAAATAAAAGTTAAACAAAATACTATATATAGAATTTATTTATTTTAATTTCATTATTTAATTACTAAATTTATTAAATATTTATTAATTACAAAATAAAAATCAGTACACTAAATAAATAAATAAACAATATCATTTTATTTTTATTCTAATTATATGTTATAATTAATTATATTTTATTGTATTATATAATTTAAAATATATATTAATTATGAACTAAAACTGAATAAAATTAATAATAAAAAGTACTTTATATTATTTATTTTTTAATTATATGCTTTATTTAATGATAGTTTATTATAATATTTATTATTTACTATATTTAGTAGTTCATTTTACTATTAAATACTTAAATAAAAAAAATATTATATTATTTAATATATTTAACTATTGCTATAATAAATGATAAAATAATATTTTATTATTCAATATAGTTATTTATTAATATATATATATATATATATATATGTGTATATATTTAATAAATTTTATAATATATTTATTATTTAGTAAAATATTTAATTAATATATTAAAAACTTCATAATATATATAATTATTTAATAGAATATGTAAAATTTTATAATTAAAATCTGTATAAATTGAATAATATATATATATATATTTTATTAATATATATATTTAATAAAATTTATAATATATTTATTATTAAGTAAATATTTAATTAACATAATAAAAACTTTTGTAGTATGTATAAATTATTTAGTAGAATATGTATAATTTTATAATTAAAAAAAAATTGAATAATAAATATTTTTAATAAAAAAATAACACTATAATATTTAGTACATTTATTTATTAATAATAAATAAGAAATAACATTACTTTATTTAACATTTTTATTACTTTATATTTGATATATTTATTTAATTATTAAATATTTATATAACTAGTAAACAAAATTATTAATATATATCATGTATTATTTAATAAATTATGTATTATTTTATAATTAAAAGTAGTATAAATTAAATAATATATATATATATATATATATAT
>BKCP01000001.1:198584-217316 GCA_008636005.1 Striga asiatica
GGTTTCAATTATCAACTACCAACTTTAAATTAAATAAAGCACGAAATGAACAGTAACGAATTAACTGAGAATTTAAAGAGCTAGGGAATCGGGGACAACTGCTTTCGGTTCTTACACAACTACCGGCAATCAATTGCTCGGTTAAAGGAAGTGAATCGTCTCTCGTTTAGAGGTTCATTCTCAATAACTCTTCGTAACAAGAGAGTGAACATATACGATTGACTATCAAATCTAGCAACTCATAGACAATACTTTGACGAACAAGTCTATTCTAAACGAGCCTAAATCAACCAAAGTCTCCCCTTTCGGTTCTAAACAATGATTAACTAGGTTATATAGGTGATCAATCTATTAACCCTAAATTGAACTCAACTCGCATAGATATGAACAATTAAGAACAAGCAATTATAATTGAACCTAATCAATTATCCCCTATCCCTAGCAGATGGATTTAGCTACTCATATTAGATTTGATCACACAAACATTCATAACCCAAGACATCATCATCAATGAAAGAATTGAAGAAAAATACTTACGATTAATGAAAATTCTGAACTCAATCTAATAGTATCCGAATCCAAAGCAAGATAATAGAGGTTTTTAATCTCTAAAATCGAATCCCAAGAGCAAAACAATGATAGAAGGTGTTTCTCCTCAGCAAAACGCGCATAAAATAAGTCTAAGAGAGTCTCCTAAAACAAACCCTACTCCTAATTATAATAGAATCGCGAACTAATCTGATAAGCAGTAGCTAGCGCCGCTAGAGGGGGGTTAGCAGCGCTAGGGGGGGGGGGTTAGCGGCGCTAGGGGGGTTAGCGGCGGCGCTAGGTCCCTTAGCGGCGTTAGCGACCCCTAGCGGCGCTAACTCCACAAAACTGCGCTTTTTGTCCCGTTTCGGCTCGCCTAACCTCCCCCGGTCGACTTATAAGCCCCCAACTGTCTCGTGCACTCCCGGGTTCCGCCCGAGCTCGAACATTGTCCTTCACATGTTGGTCCGTTTTAGTTGAAGGATATAGGGCTAGAGGATTGTAAGGATTCAACTACTCCATTACAATAGGGACAAGAGCTCCTATTGGTGGGATAAATTCACTTACTTTCCTTAAAGAACTCTTGTCCCTATTGTAATGGAGTAGTTGAATCCTTACAATCCTCTAGCCCTATATCCTTCAACAGGTCAATAATGTACTTTCTCTGACAGAGATGAATTCCAGTTGCAGTCCTTTATATTTTCACTCCTAGAAAATATTTTGCCATTTCAAGGACTTTGATAGTGAATCATACATGTAGTTCTCATGATCAATACATCATCCACATATACTAACATAGCAAAGAAGTAAGCATCCTTATGTGTGAACAAGCAATGATCCTGTGGTGATTGAGATAGACCAAACTCTAACAACCTTTTAGATAGTTCACAATTTCACTCTCTAGATGTTTGCTTTAAATCATATAAGCTTTTAATAAGCTTACATACCTGACTATCTCTTCCACAACTTTATTCAATTTATTTGCCACAAAACAAAGTTCTATATAATCATTAAAATGTTAATCCTACTTTCAAAAAGGCGCGTGAGAATCACCGTTGAAATTCATAGAGCACATTTTTTTGGTACTACGGACTGGGGCTGCACACGAGTCGAGTGGCTTATGAGCCGCTTGCGAGCGCTCGAGTCAAAGCTCGGCCCGAGCTCGAGTTTGACCGAACTCGAGCCCATATCTTACATTGTCGAGCAGCTTGAAATATATGGTAAATTACTAAAATACCCCTTGTATATAGATGTATCATAAATTCATAATATTTATATATGTACTTAATGGTAATTTTACAAAGTTGTTTGAAAATTTTCGAACCGAACTCAAGCCGAGTTCGAGCATTTTGAATTCGAGTCGAGCTCTAACTATTGTATTTTTTTTATCGAGTCGAGTTGGAGCCTAAAAAATCGAGCTCGAGCTCGATCAGCTAAAAAAAAAATTAATCCTTCTCGATAAAGCCAATGCTCGACTAGACTCGGTTCGTTTGCAGCTCTACTATGGACCAATCTATCTTTTTATTTTAGTTTTATTTCCTTATAGCAAGTAGTAAAAGACACCAATCGTAGAATATTATATGTTAAATTGTTACTAGTATTTTACTATTTTTCCCTAGTGACTTCTCACTTTTCGGTGTAATATTATTGTGTTGAAATAAATTATATTCTATTTCTCAGAACGTGACAATCACAACTTCAATTTGCTTTACCTCATCAAATGCAATATTTTAGTATTAGTATAGTATGATGATGAATTATAAAAGTCGTAAAAAAAAATTCTTTTAAAATAAAATATTTTAGTATTAGAGAATCTCCAATGATTGAAGTGGATTGATAATTGAATATCCGGTCTTCTGTCCACGTGGATTGAATAGAATGACGTGTTGATAAGTAACTCTCCAGTGGTAGATGTCTATATACTGTAAAAGTTTATACACGTTCTTTTTTTTTTTTTTGGCTTTGCCAAAAAAACTTGCAGAGAAATTGTCGAACAATCTTTGAACCAGAAATCACAATATTTTTATATACGGTAGTAAATGTTACCTTTTTGTTTTTGTTGTTCTAACAAAATGGCAACAAATTAACAAACTTTGAACCAGCAAAAAACTTGAATGACCGAAAAAACTTTGACAAAATATTATAAATTACTCTTGTACTCAGCCAACGCCCTTATATTCATGTATTCATTTGGTATTTTTCCTTTTGGTATTTCGGCAAATACGTTTTTTCTATACCTAATTATACATTTTAATTATAAAATAAAAAAGTAAATAGGAAGAAAAGATATGACTCATGTCTAGAAAGGCTTCTAGATTTTTTGAGTCTCTTTCATGCCACCTCATCAAAAATAAAAATAAAAACACACCACTGGAGAAATTTTTTATCTCAACGCCTTCTACAATTCTCCAATTCACATTCCATTGGAGATACTTTTAGTATGTTGATGAATTATTAAATTCGTAAAAAAAATTTAAATTTGAAATAAGTTTTTGTGTGGGCGGTTTAAACTATTATGAGGTAATATCTTTCTTAATAAAAATGTATATTTACACTATAAAATGTTATATTTAGAAAAATATGATTGTCTAGCCATAAGTGTGCTGAATAAAAACGTTATTTACACTACCTTGTGCATTGGCTATCTGTCGTATTATGTGTTTTGAAACAATTATTTTATATTATTTTAAAATGCACAATTCTTTGCAATTGGAATAAAGGGAATTTACTCGAACAATGTAAATATCGAATGTAGGTGATGTAAAACGGTTCATATTAATTTTTGTCAAAGAAATTTGTTTTACCTATGCTATACGTGACGAATGATCTAGCAACTGCAGAATAAGAAATTAGACTAATTACCCTAATAAATAAGTTGTATATTTGTAACATATATCATATATATTTAACTGTGGCGAAACCAGCCAGTCATACCGGGGAGGGCCATTTTGCCGCGGCGCACCACCCCCACTCCAGCCATCCCGCGGCGTACCACCCCAATTTGCTCATTTTGATACTATTTAACGCAGAAATTCAAACTCCCATAATTAAATGCTCGGAACTTCGAAAAATGCGAAATTTGTCCGTATAGAATCGTGCTTGAATTGTCTACACGCTCCAACTCGATTCTCGTTAAACCGAGATCATACGCAACCTTACGGAACCCCGCAAAACGGCTTTTTATTCTTCTATTATGCGCACTCGACTTCGAGCTTCTCAAAATAAATGCTCGAAACTTCGAAATGTGAAATAAATTTTACGAACGATTTCTACTCTTCTCGTGCTTTCAAGGAAGCACTCCCGCTAATTTTCAGCACGCCTAACGAGGGTTGACGGTTACCCGAAGTCTAGACATGAAAATGACAATAAAATCACCGCCACTGCCATTTTTCTCTCAACTTCGGGCTACTCAAAATAAATGGTCGGGAGCTCAAAATCATAAATCGATGCCACCAACGCACTCTCCGCTTCCCATACTTTCATAAAAGTATTTTTCGGTAATGATCGACTCGGTTTTTTAGTCCTGTCGGTACACCGCAAGTCGGCTAATTAACCAACTCAAAATATAATAAAAATAAAAAAAAATATTAAATTCTGCTGTTGTTATAGTTCTTCTTGTCCAGCCAGATTCCTTCAGTTCGACGTGAACAAAATTTTCGCGACAAAATCGGTGGCGCCCCTCCGGCCATGTATGCACCGCATGAAATCGAGGAGGGCCCAATATGCGCGCTCAAAGGAAAATCTTCCAGTTCCAGCAAAATCCCTCACCCCTAGTTTGAATTTTTATTTTTTTTTTTTGGGGGCCGGCGCCATCCCAACCATACACATGGTTTCGTCCCTGTATATATAGATGTAAAATATCATAATTTACAAAAATAACATAATAAAAGTATAATATTTCGTAACAAGATGCGAATACCTTTCGAAAATATTATGAGATTGATGATTCATTTAGCTTTTATACTATTTTACAATACAATTTTCAGTGGAGGTGGACACATATACATTTGAGTTATTGAAAGTTACGAGGTGACATAAAAGTTTTATGTAATGTTTTAGATGTAATTGTGTGAGCTTAAGATGTAACTGTTAGACGAGTGGAACTGTCATATTTACTTAAGAAAATTAGATATTTATATTATAAAATATGATACGTTTTAAGAAAATTAGATATTTATGTTATAAATATGATACTTTTAATTATGGTATTTTTCGGAGTATGACATTTTGATTGAAAAGTATATAGCCTCACTATGACTTGCTTTAGCTCAAATGAAACTGTATGTTCGCCCTTTAATCCACTTCTTAGTCGAGTGACTTCGTTCCTCTCTTTATGAGGATATCTTCATTCTTTTGACCATTAAACAATTATATTTATTTTAAATGCATAATTATCTCATAAGTGTTATACTTTTGGTCATATTGTTATTTAAAATGACTTTTGATGCAATCGAAATGTATTTGATTGTGAAAAAAGCATATTTATAATTAAAATATGACATTTGAGTGTGAACAATTGAAAATATGTACTTATCTTGTAGAAGGTTTACACAAATTTTTGGTAGTGAGACGGTCTAGTCGTTAGGCGGGTCGACCCATCACGCTGTTTGACAAAAAATACATACTTAATACTATTAAATGTACGTCCAACTTCAGTTCATGTTATATTTTAAAGTATGATGGTTTCTTATGAAAGTAAACACATTTTCATAAAAAAAGTATGTTGCCCCTAGGGCTGAGCATGAGACTCGAAGAATTCCGAACCGTTTTGAAGATCAAATTGAAATCACTAACTGTTGACCATTTAACTTTCTCTGAACCGAAAAAGTAATTAGTACGGTTCTGGAGATTTCACAAATATTCGTACCGAGAACTGAATCGAACCATCTCATACCGTACCGAACCGAAGAATCGAAATTAAGAACCAAATTATGACATTAGATATGTGTTATTAATATATTTTATGTCAATTTTGATCCTATATAATTTGAGAATTCTTAAATTGCAAATAAAATATAGTAACAAAAATTAAGCTTCACTTAAATTTCATGCTTAGTAATACTTGATCTACAATTGAATTTTTAATGTTATAAAAAAAATATTTAAAATGGCATAAAAGGTTAAAGAATATTTTATTAAGAAAACACTATATTATATTTTGTTTAAATTTAAAATTTTCAATATTAGTTGCACAAATTTAGTCTTAACTAAAATTTAGAATTACTTTTAAAGTTGATTTCAAAATAAAATCTTAAATATGAGAAAATATTGATGAATGATGGTCTTTCTAAAGCATATAAAAATTAAATAACTAAAATTTAGAGTTACTTATAAAGTTTATTTCAAAAACAAATTTTAAAAAGATGAAATTTTCGAAGATCCGAACCGAACCACACGGAACCGAACCGAATCGAAAAATAAAAATCTCTGAACCGAACCGTTCCAAATTATTGGTACGGTTCTGAGATCGAATTTACTGATCTCCGAATTTTAGTACGGTTCCAGAGATTTTTCAATCTCTGAACAGTACTGACCCATGCTCACCCCAATGATTAGGGTTATTCAACACAAGACCGTCATCCTCCCATGTGTCTACTTAGAGCATCCACAATGCTTTGGGTTCTTTCAAAAAATTATACGCACCACGTAGGAAATAGACATAGTCTAGAAAAATATATACTCCAATGCAAATACAATTGGACTGAGTCCTGCTGATGTGGCAACAAGAAAATGAGACACAGTCTACCCTTGAGTCTATTCTAGACTCAAGTAGAGACCTAGTCTCTTTGCATAGGAGTTAATTTCATTACTTTTCTATATTTTTGTACATGTCATCTAAAACTTAAGTCCAATTACATGCCATGTAAGCAAAACTAGACCCAAAGAATTGTACATGCTCTTATGGTACTTCGTAATCTTATGTGTCAATTTATTGTGCTTCGGAGTGTCCATGTAAATTACGATTCTGTCCATAACTAGTAGTACTTATAAATTATAAAATATTGGACTAACTTTAATTATAAATAATTTAAAAGTTAATAACGTTTGTATTTGTTATCAATTTATTATATATAACGTATAGAATGAAACGTATTGTGATGAATTTCGATTTGATATTTATATTGCATGTATAAAATAAATAAAAAAATTTATTATAGAATTAAATCATCTATTAATACTGATTAAAAATTATAAAAACTATACATATATTAAAAAAAAAATATCTAAAAATTCATCATATATGAAAAAGGTTTATAAATTCATTACATATGAATTAGAAAAACTGTTACAGTATAAGTTGGATAAATCGTATAAATAGAAAGACTCATTTTAAATATAAATAAAAATAGTAATAATACAAATTTTCAAAAACTATTTAAACAACAACATACCCAGTATATTCCCAACAGGCTGGGGTCTGGGGGTCAGTTGTACGTAGACTTTAACCTTGTAATTATACAAGAAGGTTGTTTCCATAACGACCCAAGGTGGATTGCGCCGTTTGATATATTTTTTTTCTAGAAACTTCACTAATAGAAACACTAGAATTTAATTGAGCTATTTTGATCTAGTCCGTCCATTATTAGCACTATACCAGGAGAATTATCAACAATAACTCTTCCAACTCCATTTACAATGGACAATCAAAAACTATTTAAAATTTAAATAAAATCTTCTCTTTTATATTTTTCTTTTTAAATTTCGGGATAATTTTTTAACTAATCACGGTGTTATAAGAGTCTTTTTAAAATAGAAGACCGTTAACTCTACTTTATTTTATCTAGTTTTTCTTTTCGTCTCTCTCGCCCTTTTTTTTTCTTAAATTCTTCTCTCTCTTTTTTAACAGTGGTAATTTAATGCGTGAAAACAAAAACCCTTGTAATACCACACAACACTGTTACAAGTTACAACCCAACAATAGACAGTGACCTATGTAGACTACACCATCTCCAACACTGCCGATAGCGTTGGGAGAAAGAGATTGTGCCTCTTTCTCCGATTTAAGAGCCCCCAATTTCAAGAGAACCCCAACAATGGTCGCCGGCAAAGTGAAATCCGTAATGGGTCTGCAAAAAACTCCGCCCACCAAAAACAAACCCAAGGCCCCTGACGCAGCCACCAAGCCGAGCTCAGCCAAGCACCACCAGCAGCAGCAGCAGCAGCAGCAGCAGAAGGGATCCGGCGCCGCCATCTCCCGCTCCTTCGGCGTCTACTTCCCACGCGCCTCCGCCCAGGTCCAGCCCCGCCCGCCCGACGTCTCCGAGCTCCTCCGCCTGGTCGAGGAGCTGCGGGACAGCGAGTCGCGGCTGAAAACGGAACTGCTCGAGCAGAAGCTTCTCAGGGAGTCCGTCGCCATTGTTCCCGTCCTGGAGGAAGTGATCTCCGGCAAGGACTCGGAGATCGAGCGGTCGAGGAAGAAGATCGAGTGCCTGGAAGAGGAGAACGAGAGGCTGAGGCAGGAGAACGAGTTTCTGCACGTCGAATTGTCGAAACAGAACCACAAGTATGAAGAGAAAATCCGAGACATGCAGGCCGAGCTACTGGAGATCAAGAGAATGGCGGAGGAGAGAGAAAGAGAGAGTGAAGAGGCATCGTCGTCTTCGTCCTCCTCGCCTACCGCGAAACTCCATGATTTGACCAGTAACAACAAATCTAGTTTTTCCACTAGGTGTTTGAGAAAATGCGCGACTCAGATTAACGGCGCTGCGGCCGCGTTTCTGGAGAACACGACGATTGCGAATCTGAAGAGCGAAACGGAGGTGAAAAGGGAAGAGGATTTTCCAGAAGCTTCCGATGGGTTACTCGGAACAAGATCCCGTGCTCCACGCGTGCCTAAACCGCCGCCACGGCCGTCGGCGTCCCTCTTGTCGTCAATTACTTCATCCTCTCCCAAGTGCCTGTCGTCCTCTGTCTCATCACCTTCGTACGGTTCTCTATCCGAATCGGCGTACCGTGCGTTGATCGAGATGTCCGGCTTTCATCCGCCACCACCTCCGCCACCACCGCCGGCGTCTGCGGCGAAACTCACCGCTCCCCCTCCGCCCCCGCCCCCTCCTCCTCGTCCGTCGAAAATTGCCGCGCCTCCTGCTCCGCCCCCACCGCCGCCGGCTCCGCTCAAGGGGCTGAAGCCCATGCCATCGAAAGTAAGGAGAGTGCCGGAGGTGGTGGAGTTTTATCACTCGCTGATGAAGAGGGATTCGAATTACCGGCGGGATGCTGGCGGTGGCCCGGCCGACTCGCAGGCGGCGGGTTCGACGGCCAAGGACATGATAGGGGAAATCGAGAACCGCTCTGCACATTTACTAGCTGTAAGCTTTTCTTGAATTGGCCACGGTTGTTGATGTTATTTACTGCTTTTGCCATTGGCTCTGTTTAGGGACTGTGACTGGTCCCCAGTGTCTTCTATGGTACCCTTTGCCTTTTTCCTATTGGAACTTTGCCAGTAACCTTACGAGATAAGACAGGTTTTTGATTCGAAATCCATATTGGTTGTGCAGAAAGTCGAAAGTTTTAATGTAACCACGTGGGCTTCATGACAATTCACTGTTTTTGGGCAGCTTATCTTTGGTTTATGCTTTTCAATTCCCATTGCCCCTTTGTTTGGATTTAGCAATTAGCATACATAGCCATATAGGTCAATAATTTATCACAGTTCACAATCAATGTTTAATTTTAATATAATTTATTTTAAATACAGATTAAAACAGACGTGGAGACTCAAGGGGATTTCATTAGGTTCTTGATTAAAGAAGTTGAGGGTGCAATATTCACAGATATTGAGGATGTTGTTCCTTTTGTGAAATGGCTTGATGATGAGCTGTCTTACCTGGTAATATTTATTATTGCCTCTTCCATTTTCTCCCCCTATTTTCATAACATTTTTTTTTCAAGTCTTTGTTAGTTAATAGTCGTTTTAGTTAATACTTGTTCGTGTTTTTATTTGTGAAGGTTGATGAAAGGGCAGTTTTGAAGCATTTCGATTGGCCGGAAAAGAAGGCGGATGCATTAAGAGAAGCTGCATTTGGGTACCGTGATCTAAAGAAGCTGGAAGCTGAAGTATCGTCCTTTCGAGATGACAGAAGACAACCTTGCAGTCATGTCCTCAAGAAAATACAGTCTTTGTTTGAGAAGTAAGACCTTTTATCACACATTCTTTACCATCACACATGTCAATCATGACTTTGCTTTAGAAAAAGAAAAATAAAATAAAATGTTGATAATACTTGGCAGATTGGAGCATGGAGTGTATAACCTGTCAAGAGTGAGAGAATCAGCTGCAGAGAAATACAAAAGCTTCCATATTCCCGTGAATTGGATGTTGGATACGGGTTATGTAAGCCAGGTAAATGTTTACTAGGTTCTTTTGAGGCCCTTCACCATTTTAATCTGATTTTTTTGTCATTTAGCTGGAATTTACATGCTATTAAGTTTTAAACTAATTACTGTTTGGGGGAATTGCTAAGTTTTAACTCTGAGATCAATTGGGTACATAAATAGTAGCCATTGTAAGTTTTGTGAGAATGGGGAATTCTAACTATCAAGTTACTATGATACATATGTGGACTCCATATTGATCCAACGTTTTGGATTGTTTGAAGAGTGGTGAAGAAATAACCTTAACATATTGACATGCATGATATGTATGGCAATCTTTTCTAATATTGTCTGTTAATGGTGACTGATACTGGTTTTATTCTTGTTTACCTTTTTACAATGTTGATAGTTAAACTTTTATTTGGTGATATTTCAAATAATCAACAACTCCGAGCATATGGGTTGTATCTGACCTTTAACTGAAAAAATAGACATCGAACCATCTGCGGATCGGATATTCGATTTTTTCGAAATTTTTTGTTTATCCGAAAAATGAAAGAAAAGTGAAACAAATTTAGAAAATTTAAGATAGATTTCAGATTGTGAATGAATATAAGATAATATATAATGATTAAAGTGGATGTTATATAAATATAATAAGATTAAGATTAATAGTGATTGGTAGTTAGAAATATGTGAGTGAGTGAATAGTATTTTTTGTAGCAAAATATAAAATAATGATTACTTTTATTTATTTTTGTTTATTTTTGTTAATTGTATTAGCAGCATCGTGGAGAAAAGGTGAGATAAAATGAATGGTAATATTTGTTATTCTTTTTTTTTATTGTTTTTGTTTTTTTTTCTTTTCACGGTTCCCTTGTCAATGTGACAAATCTTAAATGAACAAATGAGTCTCAGCTAAATTTTCTGTTCTTTATTATCCACCAATCTCAGCTAAATAGTGTGGGTATTGATTATTTATTACATAACCTAACTGTGTCCTCTAGAAATTCCTTTGTTTTTTTCCTAACTTTTTTTTTTTCATTTCCTCCTGATGCATCACTAGCAATGACAATTTTTATTAATTAGTAATTTTTGTATAGATAGCCTTCTTTTGTGGTCCCTCAAAGGGGTCTCATTTATACAACTGGAAAACTTATGGGTTAGCATGCCCAAACTTAAAATTAAAGTTTGGCAGACAACAAAAGTGTTATAAGTACTTTACCTCATTTTGTATTATTCCCTCCAGCCACTACATGCAAACATGTGCATATCTCAAATCTCTATGTTTCATTAAAATTTGTCTGTGGTGACTGGTGAGTGTGTGCATATTTTATGTGTTCTTGCCTTGCTATAGTCAATTTATAATCAAAATTCTCCAAGTTGACCTCGGCATTTGTTTTAAGTCAATGCTGCTCGTCCTTTCCTGAACAGAGGATCTCATGACTACACTGTGTTAGATTTGAATTATTTATGGATAATACTATGCGCTAGTTTCATTAGTTCTGTCGGGTACTTTTAATTATAAAATTATATATAACCTTTTTTAGTATGCTAATACAGAAACAAACTGCATTTTCAAAATTACCAATAGCCAAGAAGGGTAAATATATATTTATTTTTTTTAAATTTTCATTTGTTTAATGTAGTTGGGTTGAATTTACTTGCATTAAATTTTTGATAGGGAAATAACAGGAAGTACTTGTGTATAATGATAAAATGTGTGACCACTTTCTTCTGAACAGATCAAGCTGGCATCCGTGACATTGGCCATGAAGTACATGAAGAGAGTCTCGGCTGAGCTTGAAATGGTCGGTGGTGGTCCTGAAGAAGAAGAGCTTATTGTCCAAGGCGTAAAATTTGCCTTCAGAGTACATCAGGTTAAAAAGATTTTAAAAAAAAAAAAAGAAAAGAAAAGCTTATCATCATTTGTTTTCTTGCATGGAAGGTTATGAAAGTTTTGTTTCTCTTTTTGTTCGCCAGTTTGCAGGCGGTTTTGATGTTGAGACAATGAGAGCATTTCAAGAGCTGAGGGATAAAGCTCGTTCGTGCAATGCGCAGTTAACAAATCAGCATCAGCACAAGTTTGTAGTTTGCAAATCATCTGCTGCTAGTCTGTAGCAAACTCTGGCTTTCAGAAATGCTACCTGCATTTTTTTTTTTTTTGGTTGTGAGGAAATTGGAACTTAAATTAAATGATGATGTGTGAATAGTGAAATGGGGAGGCATTTGTTTTGTTTGGTATAATTTATATATAAGTTAATTCAAACAAATTGGTAGAGTAAACTTGTGAGTTGTGACAGTGAGTTGTTTTGAATGCTAGAGTACTTTGGTTGGGCAGTTTTCTTGGAGAAAATTGATGTTGAGATCAAGCTGAAAGTGTGTAACTATCCATTAGACAGTTGCTAGAGGGTATGCTGTTGTGGAAGTATATAATTTTGTGAAATAGTAAAAAGGACTGTTGTGGAAAGTATATAATTTTGTGAAATAGTAAAAAGGAGCTGTCGAATGCAGTTCTTTCAAGATGATCAAATCTCCTGTTTTTCTTCATTACATGAATGATGCATATATGAATAACACATTGTTATGTATATGAATACGGAATATGGAAGGAAACATGAAATGGATTATGAATACAATAATTAATTACTTCCTTTATTAATGTTGCAGTTCAAGCAGAATTGTCAAAACTCTTCGGTAGAGACTGAAGATCAAATCCACTCTTTCTTTCATCTTCAAGCAGAAGTTGTGGTACCTTGACCAATCTCTCAAAGAATATTCTTAAAAATTGTGTAATTTTTTACATTTATTAAAAAAAAGAGAGAGTATTAACTAAACAGTAAAAGTTTTAGGAAAGTGAGAAAATTGTCTTGCCAAGTCTAGCAATATGAACGAGCCCATATAAGATAACAGTTCAAGTACAGTTGGGCAAAGAATGAGAAAAAGGCCCACCAAGAACAACAAAAGCTCATATAACCCAGTCATTTCAAACAAAGAGTGATAAATTACAGTCTCTGGAGAATTCGAGCTTGAGCCCAACTGCCCAAAGCCATAACCCGATTTCAATCGGAAAAATGGCGGCTCTTTCTAGTTTGGGAACCTTCTCGAAGCCCCAAATTCCTCCTCTCCCATCTCCCTCTGATTTCCGATCCTTCAATTTCATTAATACTATTTCTTTTTCATCCCGCACAAAAATCATACGAGGCAACAATTCGCGCCATTTCACAGCAGTATCTGCAGCTCCCATGGCGAGTGAAGAAGCTTCAGTCAAAGCGGTTAGCTCCGTGCCCGACTCTTCTATCAAGCTCCTGTTTGTTGAAATGGGCGTCGGCTATGATCAACATGGGTTTCTTTCTCTCCCTCCCTCTCTCGCTCTCTGTGTGTGTGTGGACTTGTGTGTTGGGTGATGTTTGTTCCTTTTGGTTGATTTGGAATTGATGAACAGGCAGGATATTACGTCAGCAGCAATGCGGGCTTGCAGGGATGCAATTTCCTCGAACTCAATTCCAGCTTTTCGGAGAGGTTAGATTTTAGTTTTGTTGACTTATTGGGTGAAAAATAAAAATAATAATTCCGACTTTTGTAGGCTGAGGACTGAAGGATTAGATCGGTATTCAATTTTCTCTCTTGATTAGAAGAGACTTTTTCTTTTCATCTATAGAGGTTTGATTTTTCATAAAAGGAATTAAAATTGGGTGTTCTGAAAGCTGGCCTGTCATCCAGTGAGTATCATTTGCTTGCAATTGCTTGGGTTGGTTTCAATGTTCCGGTTTTATTTGAATTCTTAATTGGGCAAAGTGATTGTTAAGTAGAGATAATGTATATTTAGTTTCACCAATTTACTCGAAAAATACTGAACTTGGTTAACTTTAACGCGTACAGTTTGTTGTAGACTTCTTTCTAACTACATTATGCTCATGTGCCTTACCTCGGTGTTGAATGTCTCCTTGTACTCACAGAATCCCCTTTTTTTTTTTTTTTCTCTTTTATTGTCGTTCGTGTTTGGTAAGCATATAAACTAAGCTTATTTGATTAGCTGATAAGCTTCCTGTATTCAAATAAGTTTCATTTGGTATGAACAACTTTTTCTAAAAAGCCCATTGAAAATTTGCCCATTGAAAATTTTATTTCAGGTAGCTTATCAACTAAAACAATCAAAATAACTAGTTTTTCATAGTCTATTAGCTATAAGCTCGAAATTCACTTAAAAGTTATAAGCTAGCTTATCAGCTAAGTTTTCACAGCCTAATTGGCTTTCGATTAGTATGAATTCAGGTTCCATACCCGGTGTTTCATTTGGTGAGATGAAATTGCAGATTAAACTAGGCGTTCCTCGGCCTCTCCAACATTTGTTGGATGTTGAGAAGGTCAAGTCAGTTTTCCCTTAGTAAGTAGTCCTACTTCATTACCTGACCTGCAATTTTTATTTATTTATTTATTTTTTTTTTTTTGCAGATNATCACTATGTTTTGTGCATTACTGAATGATTTTTATCGGATTTTCATTTTATCCTTTTCTTTTTGTGTATTATATTTAGTGGAGCTATATCCAACGTTGAGGTTGTGGATGGCGGGCTGATATGCTCGAGTGGTGTGCATGTTGAGGAAATGGGAGATAAAAACGATGATTGCTACATTGTAAATGCAGCAGTCTATGTTGGCTATTGATATCCTTTTTGCAATCGGATGACGAGGTTTGCCTCTTTTTAAAGTCGGCCAAGTAACATGTTCAATATGACATCTAGACCAAAAAAAGAAAAGAAAAAACTAAAATTGGTTATTTCCTATTGGTTTAGAATTTATAAAGCGATTGATCTTTCAACAAGATTAATATTTATTTTCTATCACATCCCTAGGATGTTATTTTCGTAAAACAAAAGTATTATACTAATAAGGGCTGTATTTTTATGAATACTAAAAGAAAAAAGGCAAAATTGCATATTAATACACCACCTTTCATGTTTTTGCAATTTAATCACCACTTTTACAATTTTGCAAATTAATCATCACCTTTACTATTGTTTGCAAATCGATACATGAATGACGGTTCCGTTAACGAAAATCTGACATGGCATTGAGCCACGTCAATGCCATGTCAGATTTCCGTTAGATTTCGTTAACGGAACCGTCATTCATGTATCGATTTGCAAAAAATAGTAAAGGTGGTGATTAAATTGCAAAAACATGAAAGGTGGTGTATTAATATGCAATTTTGCCAAGAAAAAAACTTTTGAGAGCCCTTTTGGAATTTTATCGCCATGCTTCATTATGTGCTTATTATTGAGTGATTTATTGCTTTGTGGCCTTAAAAAGTTCATCGTATACTCACTACAGGACTGAACAGAGAAGTGGTTCGAAGCATCAAGCACAGTTTAGTGTAGATGGCATTCGCAAGGAACTTGATATTCTCTATCTTGTATGCGGGTTAACTGGTTCAGTTTCAGGTAATTTGTCTATGTTTGCTGTTTGATTGATACTAATAGGTCTTCCCCTTGGATGTGTTGCGACTTTTAATAAATCGTATGATTTTTAACTCTGTATCCCTTTTATTCAAACAAAGTATATTTCTGCTTGTGAGCGGTCTTTAAATGCAATCATGCTGGTTATGTGACACAGCAAGGCCATCAAATATCTTATAGTAAATAGGCACAAAAATATTCAATTTCGACCCAAGAAAATACAATGCTCATAGATACAGATAGAATTCTGCGGAAAGCCGTAGTCGATGAAAGTCGTCTGTGTGCTTTGGAGGGAGATCTTTCATTTCTTTCGAGATCCACCCTAGAATATGGGTAAAAAGCCAAAATAAGTGATTTTAGCCCTTATAAAAAGAAAATAGATTCTTAAGGGCCGGATTGGATACAAAATATCCAATAATTTTTTAACTCGAAATTCAAACCTAATTAAATCCAACTTTCTTTAATATTATCAATATAATTAAATAATATCAATCAATCTTCCTCACACGTCACATGAACTTTAAGTCACTATTCATTCACTCACGTAGTTTTAACTAGGGACAATTTACACCCTATGAAGATATATTAAGTTTTTCACCCCGCCCGCTAACAATTTAGCTTTTTCACCCCGGAAAATGCGATGGTTATGTGAATGGTTCGCATAACTGTCGCATAGCAGTGATGCGACTGACGCATATTCACATTAGAAGGTGTGAAGGTTATGCCAATGCCTTCGCATTTTTAACTTTCGCACAAGTGTCGCATAATTATCACATGTCTTCCGCACTTTCTAGGGTGAAAAAAGAACTTATAATCCAGCTGTGTGAAAAACTGATTCATTCTTCAGAACGGTGTTCTTTTAATTACCATCACTCCCTATCACCTCTCTCCTCCCTATCACCTCTCTCCTGTATTTACGTCACATCAACTTTAATCATTATATTTTAAATATTATTTAAATACAAACTCAAAATTGCACTCAAACCAAACTCAATCAACTTATTTTTTTAATAACTCGCTTTATTCAATAAATCAAATCAAATTCAAAATAAACTATATCCAATCATGCCCTAATCCCCTTTCACGCTTTTGGATCATACCATTAAACTAAACTTGAATGGCTTTTACATTGATCAAATATCATCACTCGAAAATAATCATCTAAAATCACTCTGTAGAGGAGAAGAAATTAAACAAATAAAATTTATTGACAACAAGTGTGTAAAAAAACTTTCAAATTACTACAGTCGGACTATAAGATAGATGCATACATGAGCTGGTTCCATGTATCGGGCAGCCCAGGTAGGCACCAATGGCTGCAATCAACCCCTGAGGGGTTCCCGCCATAAACTGACGGGTGAGCGTCTTTTCTCAGCTGGGATAAAGTAGTAATATCGAGCAAAGTCACGGGTGTTTTTGTCATGCTTAGTACTTTGTTAACAATCTCAACTTCTTCCGGTGTCCCTGCTGGATATGTCGACCCGGACAAAGGGGTTTGTTCACCCGAGCAGTCCCTCGATACCGATTTCCAGTCTCTAGCCCTGTCATCAAATCACAATAGATATTAATCTTACTCGTCTAATCTTGAAAAATTAATCAAGAATTTGAGAGGATTTGCTTACTGGTAGTGAGTAGGAGAAATCCCTTGAAAGAAGACTTTGGTTTTGGTTGGGTCAACATTAGAGTCAACCCATCTAGCCCATGTGGTCAAGCCCTTGTAGAATGCCATGTGGCGGTCCATGTCTAGGGACAAGGTTGTCCCATCCCTTATATATTGCCATCTGCAAATATTATGTGGATAAAACTATCAGATCAGATGTGTTTGGTAGCTGGGATTGAGAAAGAATACAAAGTCGTACGATTGGGCTTTTCCCTTGTGAGTCCACCAATGCCACGTGTTGAACACGAGCATGTCCATTCCTAGCCAGTTACGGCCTTGGACGATCGAGCCCAAATTCAACACTGGCCCAATGTCCTCGCTCGTTATGTCTACCAAGTATGGTGAGCGGTAATAATATATGGTAACTCCATAGTCCTGTGGTAAAATTTAGGAGATGTTAGATGTATATGTATACATTGTTGTTTAGTTTAGTTTATGCAATATTCTCATGAAATTTTTGACAAAATAAACATTTTTTTTTTTTGGTAATGATTCACTTATTTAAATATTTGTTAGTTGTACTTGTATATAAATGAAACGTGTTTTAGGTGAGTTTGGGTAGTATTTTGAGTTAGTTTCATATTTATACAATAGCAAAATTACGGCAGGATAGAATGTTAATACTCGTAATTATGGATAGTTATGTTAAAATCATGTTCGGGTAGCATTCAACTTAATGGATTGGTTTCGTAGTAGATACTGTTTTATTTGGGCTGGCCCACTAGAGAGAAGCCATCTATTACTGTCCAATGGAGGGTTAGGTGAGGTCTGGCCCATTTGCCAGTCCCTGCATATTCCATATTTAATTTCTTGGGCAAACATGGTCTATTTAATTAGGCTCTTTTCAGGCTCTTTTCAGGTTTTCTGTTGAGTTGGGTTAATGTTAAAAGCAATGTGTAGGAAAAAAAAAAGTGTAAATTCTGTTGTCAGAAAATGCCAAATGAAAAGAAAACAAAAGGGCAGGGAACTAAAGCTTGGACCTTTACTCTTTTGTCAAATCTCATTTATTTCAATGATTGATGGACAAAAAATAACCCATTTATTCTCATCTTATTTGAGTAAATTGGCTTATGAAACTTTCTTTAACCCCAACAAGCGGTGTTTGCAAAAGTTTCTTGGTTGAAATGGCAGAAATTGATTGTGAATTTCGGTGAATTCACAATGATGATTTAAATGTTTCTTCATTATGTATTGTTTCAAACATTGAAAAAAAAAACATAAGTAGTAAGAATATATGCAATTATATGAAACATTCCATCATGTAAAAAATGTACACACCCGTGTGGGTTTGTATGAGAATGTGTGATCTTGTGGTGGTATCAAATTTTTCTGATTATAAATAAAAATAAATATTTATAAAAATGAAAAGACTTGGCTGACCTGGAATGTGACTTGAGAAATTGAATCATGCCTGACATAATTGTATTTAGAATCAGGGACAACAGCATGAATCATACAGGCTAGACTCTCCCACTGATTCAGACTCAGTGAGTCACCCACAAACATTATTTTCTTCCCCATCCATCTCCTCAGAAAATCCAGCCCATTAAACCTGATTAAAAAAATAAAACTTGAACAATTTTTTCCTCTCTTTTTCCATAAATTTTTGTGTGAGAGAGTCTACCTATTAGACGAATCAATACTTACTTCCAAAATCAGTATATGCATATCAGTTAAAAATATATGTTTGCATCGTTAGGTCTGGAAAACAATAGTCTGATTGTTCGTTTTTTTGCCAACCGATAAGAAAAACGAGTAATTTCCTTTTTTT
>BKCP01000001.1:217618-237104 GCA_008636005.1 Striga asiatica
TTATTGCTTTTCCTCAGCCCTGGTGGAAATTTATACAGGGGACATTTTAGTTTTGATTTGTGATTTTATTTTATTTTTTGTGTAAATTGAAAAGGTGAATTATTAGGTGCCCATTATAATTATAAATTTTTATTTTTTGATACATTTGAAATTAAGGGTGTTTATGGGGGGAGGTGGCTGGAAATGTTGGACGTATTCGAGTATAAGTGCGTGTGCATGTGAGGTTTGTGGCCCATTTGGGTCTGCCTTTGTCTCAGAGTTGGTTCATGGAAGAGTGAAGACAAAGAAAAATTATATTATCTAAAATGAAATTGTGAGATATATTTGATATTTTCTTTTGTATTTGATTGAAAGCACATGTCACGGGCTTTTCAGCAGATATATTAGTTGAAATTATTAAGGATTTTCTCACATGTTCAGTTCAATATGTAATGTGTTTGCATGTTGCTTTGTTGAATGCAAAACTACTAATAACAATATTATATAAAAGACATATACTCTTAATTCCTTACATAGTTTCATTATGGTTTAATTCATGAATAGCCGTCTTTCTGAAAATAATATTCGAGTACATGAATTTAAAGGGAGACCTCTATTTAATATTGTGAATTTATCATCCATATATCTAAATATCATCATTCAGGTTAGTAATTTCTGTAAGTTAATTATGAATGATCAATAAATTTTATTCGACAAGTAAATTGACACATTATGTGAATAGACTATGATTAAGATATTCTGTTTTGAGAGTATTTTTTCAGAATGAAATTTCTAGAGAAAAAAAAAAAGAATCACTCACCATATTTTTATCAAATATATTTTAGGGTTGTTTCTTGCAATTGATAAGAAGTTCCAAAAACAAGTGAGATTCTAAGTAGGTATTTTGGTCTTCTACCAAGCATGATTTGTGTATAGTTACTTGCAAAATTCCAACAAACAAACTAGGGGTGTTCACGGTCCGGATTGGTCCGGTTTTAGCCCAAACCATGACCAAATCGGACCTAACGGTTAATTTTTTCTTTTTGTCCATAACCGAATCGGTTTTATTTTTTAACCGACCACAATCCGGACCGCATTGGACGGTCCGGTTTGGCGGTTAACCGGTTAAATCCAAAATCCTTGGTTTGAGCCTTAAATTTTTATTTTTTTCATTTTGGGCTTAGTTTTTATTTTTCAATTTTGGTCCAAAAGAGATTATTTAGGCCTAAAAATTAAGAAAAATAACAATAATGAAATAAAAACATATACAATTCGTCCCATAAGCATAAAAATACACATTTCATCCTAAAAACATAAAAATACAAAAATGATGAAGATTAAATTATGCAAACTGAACCCAAGCAAACATTCATTTTTCAGTCAGTTTATACACCTGAAATAATAAGAGCAAAACATTCATATTTAATGTATTTGTCGGCCATAGTGAATGAATTAATGTATATATATATTTGTTATAGTTTTTTAATATTTATCGGTCCGGTCCGGTTAAACTGGCGGTTTGCCGAAGGTAATCCGTTAACCGGACCGGTTATTCCGGATTTTTAGAAAAATTAATCACCGGATTTTTTAAGGCTTTTTTAACTGACCATTTAATCGATCCGCGGTCCGGATTGACGGTTTTTTACGGTTAAAACCGGACCGTGAACACCCCTAAAACAAACACACTATGGTAAGTTGGATATAATTGAACATCAAAGCAACAACTTTAATACGCAAAACCGTCAGATCAATTTTCCGAATATGTTCATTTTTTAAAAAAAAAATTTTTGGGTCAGTTTCGCACATAACGAATAGGCGGTAAGGTGGGATGGACTCTACTCCATTTGTCTGTTGGCTGGGCTCAATTAAGCTATTCGCAGATTCATGATGGACTTAAGCTATGCTTAAGTAGTAAGTCGGCTTTCAACTTGCGTGTGGAGGACCCACTTTGGATACAAGTTGTAAGCGAACTCGTGATTCACAATCATGTGGAATTGTAATAGTCACGTTGTCCTTATTAGAAATTTAGAATGTTTACAAACACGTCGCTGACAAAGTTGACAACACTAATACGAGTGATTTGATAAATTTTGTGACTCTCAATCATGTGCAACTAGGGCTGTAAACGAGCCGAACCGAGCTCGAGCTTAGGGTGTTCGAACTTGAGCTCGAGCCTCTAACAAGTCGAGCTCAGCTCGTTAAATAAACGAGCTTGAAATCGAGCTCGAGATCGGCTCGTTAAGGTTTGGAAGTCGAGCCTTAACGAGCCTACCTCGAGCTTTAATGAGCCAAACTATAAAAATTTATATAAAATTCAAGTTTCGGACCTTATCGAGTCGTTAGCCAAACGAGCTATAAATGAGCTCGAGCTCGACTCGTTAAGGCCACGAACTCGAGCCTTAACGAGCCGAGCCGAGCCAGGCTCGTTTAATTTAACAACACTAGCTGCAAACGAACCGAACCGAGTCGAGCATTGGCCTTATTGAGCAGGGATTAAATTTTTTTTTTTAGCTGCTCGAGCTCGAGTTCGACTTGATAAGAAAATATAATAGCTCGAGATCGGCTCGAACTCGACTCGAAATCAAATGCTCGAGTTCGGCTCAGATTTTTTTAAGTGAAATTACCATTAAACACTTGTTTTTTGCTATTTAAATATATTTAAGGAGTATTTTAGTAATTTAATATATATCGAGCCGCTCGACAAGGCAAAATACTGGCTCGAGCTCGACTCGAGTTCGGTCAAACTCGAGTTCGAGTCGAGCTTTGACTCGAGCGCTCGCGAGTGGCTCGTGAGCCGCTCGACTCGTTTGCAGCCCTATGTGCAACTATACAAGAAATATTATCATTATTCGAATTTGAATGAGAGATGGTATGGGCGTAATTGCTTAAATGGCATCGTAGTACTCCAAATTTTATTGAATGTTCACCGAGTTAACTAAATGAGATTAAATTAGGTTCGATTATCAAACATTAATTAGATAAATTTGAGTTTTAACGAATTGAGCTTTAGACAAAAACATACAAATTTGTGTATTCAACCATTAACAAGTCTAGCCTAGCTCTGCTCGTTAATTAAATGAACTTTTGATAAATGAGATGGATAGACCTCGAATCTCAATGAATTGACTTGAGTTGGATCGAGTTAAGCTCACCAATAACTTATTTCTCTATGTGATGGCAAGCACGCAATCATCAACGACTTGAAGGGCAAATATGAGATTAAAACTCCATGTTTTTATAGAAAAATTAACAGTTAATATAATTTTTTATATTTTTTTTTTTCATTTTTTGCGAAATTAAAATATTGATGTGTACAACCTCGATCCAGTCTAACGTTGTCTGAACCATCCTCGAATTGCTTTAATTACCTGCAAAACAGCGTCGGGATTGTCCCGACGTCGAACCTCCGACACTCAAGTCAGTTTTATTGGAAGTAATGGTGTATAGTAATTAATAACTTAGAATTTTTTGAGAAAATAGAAGGATAATATTCATATATCCGGTTTTGCTATGGAGCCATCGGATGGCTCGGTTTATGGAGCCATCCATAGTTATTAACAAATGGTGGATTGACACATGTCCTGCAATAAATGCACATTGCACACGTGTCAATACATAAAGTTATGGATTGCTCCATAAGGGAATCATCCGATGGTTCCATAGCATTTTTGTTCATACATCACCCCATTGTATATAATTACTACCTCGTTGCTCAAAATTCGTCTGATCTTGCTCTCCAAGTATCCTTGTTGCTCAGGCTCGATTCGATCTTATTGCCAAAGTATTTGTTACCGTGTTCACACTATTCATATATACTTGCGTTCACATCACCATATTTACACTATTGTATTCACACACGTTTATTCTTCCTTCTTTAGGTCCTCTCATATAGGTTCTGTTGAGGCTCCCTAGGTCTTCTAAGTTATCATCTCATATGTAATTGAGTCGTCTTCCACCCTTGGCTAAAACCTTCACATCCATAAACTACCTCATGGAACTAACCTAAATGGGTTTGAGTCGTTTGACAATGAGTGTTTGTGAATGGAGATATCCTTTGGAGGTTTTCTATTTTTATTTCTAAGTGTGTACTCTTCAATTTGTTTTGGTGAATTTAACGAATATTTTTACAAGAAAATCCCATAGTCGCTATATAGTCTTCTACAAATGCTACCGGGCCTAATTTCTTAGCCCATCTAATAACTTAGCATAGAAGGCCCAACTTATTACTTTTATACATTTTACAATCAGCCCAATTTTAATCAACAAAGCCCAAATTCTTGAGGGTAATATTTGTCGCGCAGAGTGAGGCCAGAGAACAAGATAAGGCAAAATTTCAGAAACCCCTCAAACACAATTCAAAAGGATCACAAGAAAGAGTGTGGATTAGCAGTGAAGGAAAATGGCGTGCTGCTTGTCAATGGTAACAATGGCGTCTTACAGAGGAAACACTGCTTTCAACACCCCATCAGCATCACTTTCCCTTCTGGCTGTATCGAGAACGAGGAGCTCTGTGTCGCTCAATGTCAAGGGCAAGAGCTCAATTTCTTCCGAAACCCTTCTTTGCAGCGCGTTCACAAATTCCTCGCTGTCTTTCTCCTCTGTCTCAGCCTTTGCAGGTAAATCTGTTCTTCAATTTTTCCCTTTTTCTTTTTTTTATTAACCTGTCTTGGGCGCGTCAATCTGACAAGTCTGAATTTGGGTGAGTGAATGAGATTACTGTGTGAGTGTTTAGTTTAGAGAAATGGTGATTTTTCTCCGTATTGTTCGCGTTCTTGAGTTGAGTATAATTTCTCCATGTAAATGTGGAAACTTTAGAATTTAATTGACATTGTAAACTAAACTCAGCATTTTCTGCGGAGCAATTTGGTGATTTCCTTCTTCCCCCATTATTTACTAAAGCCTCATCTGTCTTATGAATTCCAGGGTTCTCATTGGGTTTCGACTCGTTTTCCGGCATCCAGCCTTCTTCTGGAAAAAGGCGTGGCTTTGTGGTGAGGGCAAGTAAATATCGCCTTTGCCAGACGAAAAGGAATCGTTCGAGGAAGTCACTTGCCAGAACACACGGCTTTCGAATGCGTATGAGCACCACAAGAGGCAGGGCTGTGCTTAGTCGTAGGCGGGCCAAGGGAAGAAAGACTCTCTGCACAAAGTCCAATCCTTGCAGTGGCAAACGTGCTTAAAAAACCGATCCTTCAAGTTTTTCGTGAGCTTTTCGTGTAAGGTAATATGGCAAATTAATGATGTGTTGATGTGTGTCGGTCTCGATGTTTTTTTGTTTGCTTTGGTTATTTTTGTGGGGAAAAATGCACATTCTTGATGGGATACTTCTCAACTTCTTGAAAAAGCCCCCCAACTTGTCGAACTCCATTGTTGATACTTGTGTACTGGTATTTTGAAATTTGATTGATGTTGATCTTTCAGGTTTTTGTATTTAATTGTTTTATAGGGTACCATTAAAAGGTGGGATTTTGGGTATTACATTAGTAGCAATGGAGTATATGATGAGGCACTATATGTATATTCTGCCTTCGGTGTTTGCTTAATTTCAAAACGTCTCTCTCTCTCTCTCTCTCTCTCTCTCTCTCTCTCTCTATATATATATATATATATATATATATATATATATCTATCTATCTATCTCTCGCACGCGCGTGATCAAATGACGAGGCACTATATGTATATTCTGCCTTCGCTTCGCAAGTTCAAAACTTATCTCTCTTTCTCTCTCTCTCTCGATCAAACGACGAGGCACTAATTATTTGGATTGTGTGAGATACAGAGTGTAGACTGTTTACTCAATGAATTTTGCATGCTTATGCTCTTCCTCAACTGAGATAAGGATCCTTGATATCCAGAGGGTTTTAGATCATTATGAGGAAGCAATGATGATACAAATCTAAATTTCCCATTATGAAGATTCTGAAAACTCACGACTAAAGACATGAGTACATGCTTACAACTCGTTGTTTTAGCATTGCACGATTGAAAGAGAGTTCTGCTTGCACTGAGTGTTCTAAAAGATAATTTAGCTCATTTATTGCATTGTATTTCATAGATTTAGTCTAGCTTTCAGTTTGTGTTATTAAGGACTGAAAGATTGACATCTTTACCAGTATTCTAAAAGACCATTTAACTCATTTATAGCATTGTATTTCATAGATTTAGTCTGGCTTTCAGTTCGTGTTATTAAGGGATGAAAGATTGACATCTTTTGTTTTACACTTTTACTCACGACACCTTAGACTCTTAAGTCCACATAGTGGACAGAAAAATAATTAGGCAACTGTCTACTAGTGAAAGAGCTCTAATGGGAAGCGAGATACTTTTGTTTAACCGCTTTGTGTATTTATTTCGTGTTATTTACAAAATCACACTCGTGCACTCTCCCACACACTTCATTACTTTTTGGCCTGAGCAAAGCTAGCAACTAATATCTGTAGGGGAATAAAAATATTAACTAAACAAAAATAATAAGAAATAAGAAATTGAAGAATATATTCAAAGTAGATGCCCAATGTTGTTCTTTTCGAACTTTCTGGGCTGGTAATCCTCTTAAAGTATATATTTATAATAAAAATAAAAAATTTCCCAAAAAGTTTTCATCTTGACATTTTTATTCCCTATCAAAGTAATTAAGGAGAATAGTTATATAATTAATAAAGGTAAACTCAATGAGCAAATCAAAACGCGTTTTGATCCTACCCTAATTTAGTGAAAAACTCAATCACAGATAAAAATAACTGAAATACATTTAACAAAAAACTAGTAATATTCCAAACTCAGGTTGAANCGAGCGGAGAATACAGAAGCTCTCACAAGGAGCCATGCATTTCTCTTAACATATCTTAAACAACTATTTTTTTAATCAGACCAATAATATTAATCCAAATAAACTGATCAAATATGATACTTGCACATGTCATAATTCAACACAATCACAATCACCATAATATATTATAAAACACTTTTTATCAACCAACCTATTTTTCATTCGATAAATATTTTCCGCAATGACACCCCACCTTCCATGCAGTCACTTCAATATAGTCTATAAATGCTCTTATATCTATCGAAGGTCCCTACATTGGAACCATAGGTTTACATAACTCGACAAATCTTTGCCCCTTTTCAAGGGAAAACTCAACCTCCATTTCGGTTACGAAGCTCGGACAATTTCATTAATCAATGTACCACGGACCACATGCCCCGAGTTGCATACAATTTTGCCTTTTTGCCAACTTATAAATTACTTCGTCAAAAATTTATATCCATTTCAGGCCCAATTAAAAGCTCTTAATTTGCATTCAAATCTCACATCGAGATTTATCCAACACCAACCCAGCATCCAAGGCCCAGGCATCAAGGCAAGGACCAAGATCAATCATCTGAGGCCCAGGCAACACAAGGCAGGGGCATAATCCAAATTCGAGTTCAGATATCCATGAAGGAAGTTATGCCGCCGATGAGGGAGAAGCTATCCTCTTTCTTTTCGGCAACATTTTACTATTGCAATCCAGATTATATGAAATAATTATATGAAATAACTTCCAAAAGTGGTCAGGAAAAAAAAATCCATAATAACAAAGAAACATAGTAACACGAACATAAGGGTTGGCATAAATCCCAAAATCAAACTGCTATCCATTGAAAGTTGTCGTATTAAATTTTACCCAAAATTAGCTTAAAGGGAATACCAAGGTCTCACCAACCAAACAACCACCAGGTGTTCATATTCACCATATTTCTCAATTGCCATGCAAAAACCAAACAAACCTCCACATTAAAATACCAAATCAGTGGCAAGTGATACAACAGATTTTACAGCAGAGCCAAACAAAGGATCACTGCCAATGTCACCAAATAAACAAGGTCACCCAAAAGTTGCAAAAACCATACCCAAATACCCAGGCAATAATTAATTAACTTTAAACATAATATCCCAAAGCGCAGGGCATGTTATGACAAAATTTAGTACAAATCAGTTTCAAGATACCAAAGGAATGATTACAAGGGAACTCTGATTTTGGTTAGTATATTGACAGAGCACAGAAAACAGCCAAAACCACACAGAAAACTAAACAATTAATGAAATACAAATTCGATGAAGAGAACTCACTGTCACTTATTGGTTATGCTTCAATTTTGAAAATTTTGTTTTCAGTTAGAGAGACAGATGACAAGTGTTAAGGGCATGAACTGATGCTGAGGATTTAAGGATCAAAACCAGTATGTTAATGATAGGAAAAGGTCGACACTAGGTGAACAGTGGATGTTGTAGGACAAAAGTGTAGGGATCACAAGTTATCCTTTGAGAAGTGAGTAAAGGATATTGAGGTGTGGAAAATACTGGTCTTTCTTGAATACGTTGTGTCCAATAACAATTTTGGGGAGATATCATTTCTTATCAGAATGAAAATAAAAAGATTTCATATCCAATTGGGCTCATCGAACCAAATCTTCTGAAAAGAATATTCATCACAGGCAGGGAAGGCCGATTCATATGACTTGTGGATGACCCAGGAATGGATTACATACATGAAGCGGAAAGGAAAAAGAAAGCCAAAATAATTGTCAATATGGTCTTCAGATGATAAAGTTCCACAGCGAAAAAACAAATGGATGGGAAAATAAATGACACGTATTGTTGACTCAACATTTAACAACTAGAAGTAAAAGAAAAACATAAGTACCAATTACAATCAAGTAAGAAAAAAAGAAATAAGATAAACCGAAACTTAAACAAATAAAAGGACAAAATCAAACTTAAAGCACTTCAAAGCCACTAATCACATGTTTAAGGCATCTCTGACTCATTCTAGCACAAATATTGCTCATAAATCCACAACTTATAGGTGCAGACATAGTAGCAGATTGAAGCAGGCCACAAAGATCTACAGCAGCAATCACATAATCAGCACAACCATTTAAAAGATTTGCGCCCAAGAAGCTGTCAAAATACCTGAACACGTAAACATGCAAAGCTCAATCCATCATTCAAATTTCAAACTCAAATATACTGTAAGAAGCTAAAACCATGAGTCTACTTCCTAATATAGCACATGCTAACTTAAATTAAAGGACTGAGGAACACATACATAAAAAACATATTTCAGTGGCAAGCATAAGCAGCACGATCTACCATTCTCGCTCAATTCAACTAAGGACATGCACGCTTCGTAGTGATAAATATATCAATCAGTGACTAATGCAGTGTCTAGCTACAATGACACATGTTGTGAGATGCTACTGCCAAGGGTTTAGGCATAAGACTGAGGGTGAAGTGTTCATATCTTTTCATTCTTTTGACAAGTTGTCTAACACACTATGGTTACATGCCTACCTAGGATGACATAATCCCAAAAATCCAACCCAATATATCATGTCATGAGGCCATACATATAAGAAAACATGCAAACATGGTATGTGGGTATACCAAATCAATGAAATTCCTTACCTCAATAAGGAGGCATGCCCTGATAAGCTGGATATCTGGGCCCTGGGCCGGCAGGATGGTTTGGCTGGGGCGGATAGGCTGCCGGAGGCCCATAGCTATCTGGATAAACCCCTGGGCCCTGCATTCCAATAGTACTAGGTGGCATTTTGTAGGCAGAATTCCCGATTTGTCCATACTCCCCTGGTCCAGGCGCACCTACACCATCGTAGCCAGATGCAACACCTCCATATCCACTATTATAAGCCTGTCCACTCGGTCCTCCAGGCCCAGCCATGGGCGTATTATAGCCTGAATTCGGATGCATCTGGTGGGATGGCTGAGGCATATTCGGGGCCTGCCCATACCCTGGATAGCCTCCCATTGGGTAACTCCTTGGCGGCATTCCTATAGGCCCAGGATTTGGCAATCCAGATCCAGGAACAACTCCACCAGTTGGCCCCGCATTAGGCTTCTGCTTCTTGTTGTCTGTAGCCAACTTACAGACCACCTGATGACCGTCAATGGTTTTCATGGGATCAACAAGTGATGCCTTTGCACCCTCCTCCGTCTTGTAAACGAAAAATGCAAAACCCTTGGCCTTCCCAGTCTGCTTGTCAAACCCTAGAGGCCCTTCCTCAATCTCGCCGTACATCGAGAAATGTGCCAACAGCCTCTCAGACGAGATCTCAAACGGAATGTTGCCAACATAAATCTTCCTCAGCGCCACTTCAGCAGAGTGGGAGTTACCTGAACTGCCAGCAGCCGCGAGATGAGTTACCGTGATGCGGCCGTCGATCTTCTTATTTGGCTCCTTCAGAGCTAAGACCGCGGCATCGATGTGCTTGAACGTCACGAAGCCGTAGCCCTTGGATTTTCCGGTGTTCTTATCTGTGATGACGATGGAGTTGGCTTCGTCGAGCTCGCCGTAGGCGGAGAACACCTGGCGGAGTTTCTCAGTGGTGGTCTCCCAGCCAAGGCCGCGAACGAAGAGCTTGCGCTGGACGGGATCCGCGTCGGCGACGGCGCGCACCGCCTCCAGGACATCAGGGTGACGGAGGATAGCGGCGCGTAGGATGTGGAGGAGCTGCTCCTTCGTGAAGGGTTCGATGATTTTCTCAGCGTCTTCAGGGGATAAGGCACCGTTCGAAACCGGCAGCACCGCGGCCATGGTGTTAGCGAGTTCCGTGGTTAGGGGGTATGCTCTGCCGTTCTCGTCGGCCTTGCGCTTCTTGGTGAGATCCATGGATGCAATTTAGCTAGGTCGAGAAAAACCCTAGGAGAGTCGATATCGCTGCTCAATGGCGTCCTTTTCTTGAGGGAAAACCCTACTGAGAAGATTTATTTCAATTTATAGTGCTTTCTCCTTTCAGCAAAACGCTGCGTAACGCTCTACTCAACCCCACCATACGACGTCGTATGGGATCGTGGCCTGTTTTACAGCCGTGGTTCACGACCCGGCCAGGCGTCGTCGGGCCTAAAAACATGGGCCCAAAATTGGCTTGGCTACATCTAAGGGCCGGTTGACCGGCCTTGAACTACCGGTTCAACGACCCGCCGGTTTTTGCTCAGTTCCGGACTGGTTCTGATTTTTTAATTATTTTATTTATTTTTTTAAAGTAACTTTACTTGAAAAAAAAAAGTACTTAATGTTAAAGTCGAGCGAAAACAAACCGACGGTAGTAGAGCCGTGGTCGGCAGAGCGATCCGGAATGAGACAACTCTCTTGAATATCGGGCACATGATTTTCAAGCTCACATTCCTTTTCGAAATGGTGAAACAGTTGTTATATTCGTTTCACCTGCTAATTATTCGTTTTCAGTTATGAACAACTCTAACAATTGCGGGTGAGATGTAAATGAGTAGTATAGTCTAAAAAAATATCTTATCATGTTAAAATCATGTTCTCTCAACTCTATTCACTTAATTGTTATAGTTGTTAGACATGATAATAGACGATGAGACACTTAATTCTATGAAGCCGGGATTACTGACCACCCTTTCCCCGGTTGAGCTTAAATATGGGAGAGGAAAGGGCGGTCAACAATCCCAAATACAAAGAATTAAGTGCCTAAATGGAAATTTAGTTCTTTTAGGTAAATTACGTGGAAATAAGAATCATGCCATGCAGGCAGATTATCTAGACCAAGTGATTAATGTACTAATTATTATGAATTTTTCAACTTATTGTACTAAGATGTATGCCAAAAAGGTGGACCATTCCGGGAAAATGGCCAGACCAAAAATGATTTTTTTTTCCAAAAAAAGGCTCCTAGTGATGCAGCAAAAGCACGAATAAAGGGAAGAGAATGAATTCTCTCGTAATTTTATTTCTGCAATCAATAATCTGCCTTTTCACTTCACGAGTCTACAAATAAATAAGAAAAGAGTCCTGATAAGGCTAAAATCCTATCTTGGCTAACAAGAAGGAATAAGAAAAATAGATAAATACCTACCTTCTAAAAAATGGAAATAAAGGATAATAAAGGAAATAATAAAAGATAATCATAAATAACTAAGCTAGAGAAGCCAGACGATCATGTTGGTCCAAGAATGCGAGGACAATCTCGTCTTCATCATCCTACCCCGGTTGAGAAGGATTCGCCCTCGAATCCCGCAGAATCTCGTCTTTGTCGGAGTTGTCGCCAAGGAAAGGAACCAGATGTTTGACGTTAAAAACGTCAGACGTACGCACATGGGAAGGCAAACGCAGACGATAGGCATTGAGATTAATCTTTTCAATAACCTCAACGGGCCTAATCTTCCAAGCGGATAGCTTGTTATACTCATGGGCTGAAAAACGGTCCTTAGTCAACACCACCCAAACAAAATCCCCAACCTCAAATTCCACATGTCGACGGCGAGCATCCGCATACCGCTTATAAGCAGCCGTACTCGCCTCCAAGTTCGCTCGAACCGTGGCGTGAGTTTGCTGCAACTCGGCCACAAAATCAGTCGCACGCTGATCAAGTGGTTCGGTGGATGGTAGGGCCACTAAGTCTGCCGGACCCCGCGGTTGGACCGCGTAGACGACCTGAAACGGGGAAAGCTGCGTAGCCCGACTAACGGCCGAGTTATGGGCAAACTCGGCCTGACTGAGGCTTCGCCCACCAAATAGCGTAATAAGTTCCCCAAAGACCGATTGACTGCCTCAGTTTGGCCGTCAGTTTGCGGGTGATAGGCGCTGCTAAAATCGAGACGAGTGTTAGCCTGCCGCCAAAGGCTACGCCAAAACAAACTCAAAAAGCGGGTGTCGCGGTCGGACACAATAGAGGAAGGAAGTCCATGCAGGCGGTACACTTCCCGGAAAAACAACTGAGCAACATGCACGGCATCTGTTGTGCATTTGCACGGAATAAAGTGAACCATTTTAGAAAAACGGTCCACTACAACGAAAATGAAATCAAACTCATGTTGTGTGCGCAGGAGACCGAGCACAAAATCCATGCTGATAGAGTGCCATGGCTGTGATGGGATCGGCAAAGGGAGATAAAGGCCCGCATTCGACGCAACTCCCTTCGAAACCTGACAAGTCCTGCAATGGGCGACAAAGCGAGAGACATCCCGCCGCAGAGTGGGCCAAAAATAAGATTGTTGAATGAGCTTGATGGACCGGTTGCGCCCCACGTGTCCCACACCATGCAAGTCGGCGATCAACTGCAACCGGAGACTGCAGTCCGGCACACACAAGCGCACACCTCGAAAAATAAACCCATCCGTCAACACATCCTCGAAAGGGCCGGACTGGAGACGTGACAAGAGCGGGCCGAAAAAAGGATTGGTGTCATAGACCTCCTTAAGCAAGTCGAAGCCCACGACGGCAACTCGCATACCCGTCAAAACCAAGGCCCGGCGGCTTAAAGCATCGGCCACCCGATTAGAAGCACCCAAATGATGACGTAAGACAAACGTGAACTGCTGAAAGAATGCCGTCCAGGATGCATGGCGGGCCAAAATGTTATCCTGTGAGGCAAGATGACGAAGTGCCTCGTGGTCTGTGAACAAAATGAACTCACGGTGGACCAGATAATGACGCCAGTGGCGTACTGCGCGCACCACCGCATAGAACTCAATGTTGTAAGTGTTGTACCAAAGGCGAGGACCGGACAACTTCTCGCTGAAGAAAGAGACGGGCCAGCCATCCTGACTCAAAACCGCCGCAATGCCGACCTTCGAAGCATCGCAAGATAACTCAAAAGGTCTCGAGAAATCCGGAAGAACCAAAATGGACGCGGTCGTGAGTCTGTCCTTGAGAAGAGTGAAAGCTGCCTCGACCTCCAGAGTCCAGGCGAAGGTCTTGCCAATCATGCAATCAGTAATGGGCGCCGCTATCAAACTGAAGTTGGAGATAAAACGCCGATAGAAAGAAGCCAGGCCATGGAAACTACGCACTTCGATAAAGGATGTAGGAGTCAGCCAATCGCGAATCGCCTGCACCTTCGCCTCATCGACACGAATACCCTGTGCCGAAATAGCAAACCCCAAAAACAACACAGAATCCACCAAGAAAAAACACTTGAGAGGGGCCGCAAAGAAAGAGTCAGCACGAAGTATAAGCAAAACCGAACGCACATGCGACAAATGATCATCCAGCGTTCGGCTATAAATAAGAATATCGTCGAAATAAACGACAACACACTTACCTATGAGATCTCGAAGTGCTTGATTCATGACACGCATAAATGTGTTGGGCGCATTCGACAAACCAAACGGCATGACCATCCACTCAAACAACCCTTCGCGAATCTTGAAGTCTGTCTTCCACTCATCCCCAGGCCGAATGCGGATCTGATGGTACCCGCTACGAAGATCGAGCTTCGTAAATATAGTAGCCCGTGGAGTTGATCGAGCAAGTCAACAAGGCGAGGAATATGGAAGCAATAACGAATGGTAATTTTATTGATCGCTCGACTATCCACGCACATGCGCCAAGAACTGTCTTTCTTTGGAATAAACAAGGCTGGCACTGCGCACGGACTCAGACTATGCCGCACTGCACCACGTTGCAAAAGCTCTTCCACCTGACGGCGCAACTCATCGTGCTCAGCCGGGCTCATGCGATAATGAGGGCGATTCGGCAGAGAGTCTCTCGGCACCAAGTCAATCTGATGCTGAATATCGCGAAGAGGAGGTTGACCAGCTGGAAGGTCCTCCGGAAAGACATCTGCAAATTCCTCGAGCAATGGTCGAAGGACTAAAGGAGGTAATTGTGTGTCTGACGAGTCTGTGCCCAATAAAAGAAGAACATAAAGAGCCTCGCGCATCTCACCAACAAACGCAGCACGGGAAAGAAGTACAACGGGAGAGGAATCCAGAGCATGTAAAGAGCGCAATGGTGATGGATGCAGAACAATCTTAACACCCTCAAACAAGAAGCTATAGGTGTTAAGACGACCGTCATGTGCCGCCGAGCGGTCAAACTGCCAAGGACGGCCGAAAAGGAGATGGCAGGCGTCTATAGGTACGACATCGCACCACGCTGAATCGCGATACCTGGGCCCGATCGAAAAAGAAACCAACACGTGACGGTCTACTATAACGGAGTGACCGCGCTGTATCCAAACAAGGGTGTATGGTTGTGGATGTGGTTCGGTTAATAGGCTAAGTTTCTCCACAACATCCTTGGCCACCAAATTCTCGTAGGAGACCGGGTCGATAATATAGCGACAAACTTTCCTGCCCACAGCACACGTCGACTCAAATATATGATGCCGTGGAAGCGACTCACTGGAATCCGTTCTAGGAGCCAAGCAGGACCGCCGAATAATGAGAGCGGGCCCGACGTCCCCACACCAATGTTCTTCGGTCACCAGTGGCTCGTCGTAAAAAATAGGCGGCGCATCATACAACACACCGTCCCCAGAATCTCCCGTCTGATCGGCGAACAATGCTCTGTCGCCGCCATTACGAGGACATGCCGACTGCCGATGGCCGACCCCGCCGCAAGAGAAACATCGCATGTCGCCGGCCTGTCGAGAACCTGACGCCGTGAAAGAACCTGTCCCGGCCGACGGCGAGTTGCCTGCTGGTACCTGGGATGGCGCCGTGCCACGTCATGCGGAGATGGCTGACGAGGAACCACCAGCGGTAGCCGCTGATGGGCGGCCGGAAGGCGACCCCACGCTGTACTGCCCCGCGCGAGATGGAAAAATAGCAGTCGGTGCACGACGGGCTATTTGCTGTTTGATCACGAGGGCTCGCTGGTGGGCATCGAAAAATTGATTCCGGCGAGAACAATATCAATGTTTCCTGTATTGGTAAACGAAGCCCTCCAATATATCGAGAGATAAGTTGATCCACAGTCTCTCGCACATCCAACCTCGTTTAAAGATGATAAAAAAGTTTGGTATACTCCTTAACAGATCGTTGCCCCTGCTTTAGGTTTTGTAATTGAATGAAAAGATTACGCATATAATTGTAAGGAAGGAACTCAAGGTCGAGATTTTTCCAGAATTTAACCCAGGCCGTGATTTTTGGTTTTCCTAGCCGTCGCCGTGAAGCCTTCAGCTGCTGCCACCACGCGGCTGCTCTGTCGCGAAGCCGAGTAGCGACGAGCTCCACTCGCCAATTTGCAGGAACCTCCTTGAAGTCGAGAGCAGACTCGACCACGGCCATCCAATCCAGAAAATCCGACGCCTCGAGACCGCCGGTAAATTCTGGAATATCCACGCGAAATGACGACTTTCAGCGCCTCCCGTCGGCCAGAACATCATCCTCTCGGTCTGGATGTCCAAAGGGGTTCACGCCGGAGACGGTGTCGTAGTCATCATCACCATCACCATCCCACGAAGGAGGAGACCGGTCGCGGTACGCCCCACGATCTCCCCGACCGCGACCACCACGGGCTCCCCCGTGCCTTCCGCCGCGGCCACGGTTCGTCTGATTGTTAGTATTGATGGCCAACGTAAGTTCCTCAATCCTCCCAGTTAACGCTTCCATGAGACGATCCGACGCATCGCTCCTGCGAATGAGTGCCTCGATCGCCGCATCCCGTTGCTCATCGACAGTGTTTCTCTTCGGAGGCATCGTGGATCATGTCTGGTCTCGTGATACCAACTGACGCAGCGAAAGCACGAATAAAGGGAAGAGAATGAATTCTCTCGTAATTTTATTTCTGCAATCAATAATTTGCCTTTTCACTTCACGAGTCCATAGATAAATAAGAAAAGAGTCCTGATAAGGCTAAAATCCTATCTTGGCTAACAAGAAGGAATAAGAAAAATATATAAATACCTACCTTCTAAGCTAGAGAAGCCAAACGATCATGTCGGTCCAAGAATGCGAGGGCAATCTCGTCTTCATTACCTAGATTCCCAATTCGGTGAAACCTAATCTCCCTTCTAAATCATTCGGCCTTCATTCAGTGGGTGCGCCTTCCACAGTCGAGCACCGAGAGTTGCGTTGGCGGCCGGCTCTGGCTGGTGCGGCCTTTCCCTTGGTCTCACGTTGAAGTTGTCATTGCGGTGCGAAAGGTGGAGGGCAACCAGGCGGCCTCTCAGTGAACTGGTGTCGTTCTGAGATGGTGTCCTCGACCTCTGAGTGTCGCGAGGTAGCGTGGATGTGCTTTCTAGGGGTGGCTGCGGCTCCGGCTACCTGTCGGGTGCCCAGAGTGGCGGTTCAGCGGTCTTTCCCTTTCAGGCCCTCTTTTCCCTTGGTACTGGAGTTAAGGGGCTGGCGGCATCTCTGACGTCGACAGTGGTGTTGGTTGGGGTTAGGGAGGTGGCAGGGGGTGGTTGACCGTCTGGGCTCTGGGTTATGTTCTTCGGGTGCGGGTCCAGTTAGGCTTTAGGCAGTTTCTGAAGTAGCTTCTCGAGGCGTGGTCCCGTTCGGTGGGGTGGTTGGCTGTGGGGTCGCCGGCGTGCATCTTGGTATTTCGCGGCTGTGGAAGTGTTGTTTTTTGTTTTAGTTTAGTTAGGTTTGCTCATGTTTGTGTTTAATTTTTAAAATCCCTATCGTTTCTTGAGTTGATTTTGTCTCTTATTTTTCCTGCAATTTGTGTTTATAAAATCCCTATCGTTTCGAAAAAAAAAATATGAATATTTTGTGAGATCATATAAATTTGAGTTCTATTTATCATTTTCAATTTACCAGCTTCTTGAGAATCAATCTGATAATTTCTGTCAATATAAAAAATAATTAAATTTTTTAAATTAAATATTTTAACACCCTTTGCCCCTTATATACAACCAACATGCATGTTGCCACACCAATAAATCCACATATATGCTCTTTCCTTGCTCCAAGCCTCAAAATCTTTTCCCTCACATAAAATATACACCAATTCAACTCAATTTTTTCTCATCTCTTCCTTNTCAGGTCCTCCTCCGGGCCCGGCCCGACTGCCCCCTGCGGGCCCGAATGCAGGCCCACCCTCATCTCCCGCCGCTCCTCCTTGAACCATTGCAGTATCTTGAGGGCCCTCTTTCGGCCCAACGGGCTTCCCAACAAAGCCAGCCCGAGAAGCGCCTGAACAATCCCTGCCTGGGCCATCTTCTGCCTCTGCATCGGGCTTTGATGGGCCAACACCATTAGTATATAGGCTGATAGTTCTTGACACTTTGGGCTTTCATCCCACATCGTGATCTCTATGAACCGCTCGGGCACTGTTGAGTTTCGCTCGATCGACCTTTTCCCGGCTAAGGTCACGACCAAGTTGCCCAATATCGCTAACGATTTTTCGGACGTGTCTTTATCGGACGATAGGTTTATCAAACGGTCGACAATGCCGAGGGAGATTAAAATTTCGGTGTTTTCGAGGACGGACGAGAGGTTGTGTAGTGCGGTTAGGCACGTTTTTTTGGTCATGATGCAACATGAAGTTGTTGAATCGAGAATGGAGAGTAGAGTGGGAACGATTTTCGACGAGTCGAGGGAGAATTTGCTCTTGGCGAGAGATGATATTGACGAGAGGAGATGTGCGAGTTCTTGTTTGGATTTTTCGTCTAAGGCGTTTATGTTGTTTGGTAATCTTGATAAGAGTCCTGCCTCCACCATTAGAGCCTTGTTCCTGAAAGATAATGGATAAACAATCCTAAGTTGATCTGTAGTGTAAGAATCCAAGGGACAAGTTGTTACTTTGTCATTTTAGCTTATTTAAATCAAAACTTGCTTTAGGACATTAAACTGAAAAATACAGGTAAGTCATCAAGATTCTCTCAACCATATATGACTTTTGAAAACTGAAGTCAATGAATGGAGGATTTTAATTTTTGACAACCATGCTAAACTTTCAACTACTCCTTTGACTATATTTGTCATCTCCAGAAATTAAAAGTCCTTGCATAATTAGAATTATTCAGCTCAAAATAGTTCAAGCAGCTGCAGAGTTAAATTGCAGAATACCTATTCCAACAATAAAAGGAGGATAGAAGAAAAACAATATATGATTTGTATTCAAGAGGTTTAATAAGTGATTAACTATAGTTTTATGCCATTATTCTATGTCCGATTTTGAATCAGAGAAAGAATGATGGCGATTGCCAAAAAGTCATCGTTACATATTATATAACCATATTTGCAATTTTCTTTTCTATTGAACAAGTGACAACAAATTCAGAACGGTTGGTCAAAATCGAAAGGAAAAAATGAATACAACTTCATGAGCAATGTCTGCTAACCAAGTGTTTGTGATCGTGTGCGACTCGAGTGACTTCACATAAAAATATGCTAAAAGTGAAAGATTTATTATAACTTCTCTAGTCAAAAGCTATAATTTTCCTTTTATTCTTGAGGTAAGAATCCAGGGGACAAGTTGTTAATTTGTCATTTTAGTTTATTTAATCGAAATTTGCTTTAGGACATTAAGCTGAAAAATGTTTTTGAGCCATGTACATAAAGGGACAGTGCAGAAAATACAAACATTAAGGGTAGGGGATGAGTCAGCAAGAATATTCTCCCAACGATATCTGAAAATGAAGTCAAAGAGTGGAGTTTTTCTATATTGTTTACAGGCCCATATTCTAACAACCATGCTTAACTTTCAACTACTCATTTGACTATTTTTGTATTCTTAAATTAAATCCCTTGCATAACTACAATTACTCAGCTCAAAAGAAAATAATCAAATTATATAACCAT
>BKCP01000001.1:237505-270135 GCA_008636005.1 Striga asiatica
TAAGGGACAAAAACAATAGAACACATCAAATTTCCACTACAATTTCAAAAGCAATTAATTTAAAAAAACTATCCATAATCGATTATGGCCAAATCAAGATTCGAAAATTATCCTAAATCAGAGCAAGATGAAAGCAGAGGAAGAACTCACGTGTAAGACCCATTAGCGAGTTCGATCAACGCGCGTACGGCCAACCCCTGACGCGCCGCCGCCTCAGATCCGGCCATGGCCACCAGCGGCGGAATCACTCCGAGCTCCGCCATGGCTCGCCGCCGCCCCAACCCCTGCTCCGCCGCCAGCCTCGCAATCTCCGCCGCCGCCGCCTCCTTTTCCTCCCAGCTCCCGAAATGGATCATCTTCACGGACTTTCGCATCGCCGGAGCCCAATCACTGCCGTGCCCCTGCGAAATTACTTCCATGCCCTTCTCCCCTATTTTATTGCTATTTTCTTCCTGATCAGCCGTCTCCACCTCCGGCGCCACCGGTTTTTGCTGCCTTTTAGCGGCGGCCTTAGAGCGTATGAGCCGCCATCGCATGTGGGAAAATAGTCTTAGAGTGAGAAGAAAATAATTTGATGGTGATTTTTTGGGTTTTGGTGCCTTTTGAACGGACATAATTTTGAGGAAATTCGGACCAAACTCTTTTGCGGCCTAACTTCAGGAAAAAGAAAAAAAATGAAAATGGTGTATATGTGTGCCTGACCTTTTTTAGTCTGAAAAAAGAAGTGGAGTATCACAGAAAAAGGAGAAGGTGAGTGACTTTGTAAGAAAAATACAAAGGGAGAAGATGGCACATGCAGTTTAACAAATCTGTCTGCTTTCATTGGGGTTTCAACTGTCACAGATTTTTATTTTTATTTTTTCTTTCTTCATGTTTCATGAACAGAATCACTAAAATATTAATAATTTAATTAGTTTATATCATCATTAGTAGCTCACATGCTACTGATTAATGTGACTGTGAGTAAATGTAAAAAAAAAATCAAAATATGATATATTTATAATTATAAAATTAATTTTATATGATTATTATTTTCATTTTAATATTATGTATATTCCATGCAAAAAATCAAAATTTACTTTTATTATCTTAGTTGTTCGGTTAGCTTATTAGGCATTTTTAACTTTACAACTGCTTGGATCGCCTAGACGTAGTGTAGCCGTCTAGACGATGCCCAGTTGTTCGAACTAAGCTGTAAACAAGCGAGCCGGGTTGAACTTTGACCTTATCGAGCAAAATTGCTTTTTTTTACCTGCTTGAGCACGTCAAGCTCGATTTATGACGGTCGAGATCAACTAGAGAAAAAAAGACAATCATTCGAGATCGATTGATATCAAAATGCTCGAAAGCTTGCTTGAGCTCGGCTCGAGTTTGACTCAAATTTCAAATAAAATTACCATTAATTAAGTACATATATAAAATACTGTAAATTTATATATAAGCTACATTTCAGTAATATCTCGAAAATTATGATCGAGATCGACTCGATAACATATTCGAGCTCGGCTCGAGTTCGGTCAAAGTCGAGCTTGAGCCAAGCTTTGACTCGATGGTGTAGACTATTATGAATAAGTTATGAATTAAATATTATTATAAGAGATCTTATCTTGTTGGACATGTTAGGTTTAAGATTAGGGGCCTTATATAAAGTACTCCATTTAGTTTATTTTCTTGGATGATTATTGAATAAGAATATGAATTGATTGTGAGTTTTATCGAGAGAGTATCTTGTTTATCTTCCCACTCGTACGCTTCCCTACATCACTCGAGCCGCTCAGTTCATTTGCAGTCCTAATTCGAACACTTAAAAGAACTTGTACCGTCTAACATATAGGCGCCGCCTATACAAATATCCTACCGATTTTTAGAACATTATAAGATTTGGACAAATGTAGGAAGGAGATTAATTTATAACAATTTATAGTCCTATGGGGGGTATATTTTATGGTGAATAAATTTGTGAAATATCAATGGTGCCCATTTTGGTTTTCTAATTAAGAGCACATTTACTTGGATGGCGTTTTTTTGGCACTACAGTTGGTGAAGTATTACCTAATCATCGATACAATAGAGATAGTCAAATTAAGGCTAAAGGATGAAGCTTACCGGAGGGAACCTATCATTTGGATTTGCAGTTAGTGGCAATACTAGTTGAATGTTAGCTTTTTTAATTTAAAAAGGAAAAAAAAATATGAAAAATGAAATTAAGAGAGGTCAATAACTTGTGAACAAAAGTATTGAAGATATGGTTCGGTTACTAATTGATAGAACTATAATAGTCAGAGTTCGTTCGAGCTAACCATATATATTATCAAAATAAAAAAAATGCATTTAAATTTCCATGTGTTAAAAAATCTATTTAAATAATTTTTTTCAGTAATTTAATCTCCAGCATTAGCAATTTGATTCTGCCACCTGCCAACGTCCTGTGACATGATACTTTTCGTGACTGATTCACATTAGTTTAAGTTATCTTGAAATGTATGGTTTCCATTAATGAACTAAAGTTTTTTATAGTGCTAAATTAAATTTCATTTAATTTATCACAATGTGTGGGTAGATACTGATCCGGTTTTCCACTCTACAGCTAGCTAATATTGACAGGGATTATTCTACATTGTGAACTTTTTTTAAATAAGAAATTGAGAAAATGGGGCTTATAATTATTGAAATAATTCAACGTGCTAGAACTATTGCAACCAATGCTTTCTCGTTCATTGAATCAGTGAAGCTACAAATTACTGATTTTTGTTAAAATGGTTGAATTGATATTTAATTTATTAATATCTTAAGATATTATATAGTAATTTTATAATTAGTAACAAAATATCAGACAATTTAGACAAGTAAAAATATGCAATTATATAATGGTCCAAACATATGCAATATGTTTAAATATGTATTATTATTATTATTCATGTTAAAAATATATTTAAACATAACAACAAAAAACTATTCTTACATTTAGAAAACAGCTTGGCCGATAGGTTATAAGATTTATTTCCAAAATTTGCCTCGTTAGAAAAATTGAGATGAAAAAGTTGTCTTTTAAAAAAATTTAGATAAATTTTAGATTGTGCATGAATGTTAGGTAAAAATATTAATTAAAGTTAACGTGATATAAAAATAATAAAATATTAACTAATAATATATTAATTAAAAGAATATTATGTTTGGTTCTAATCAGTTTTTTTCACGGGTGAAATGATGAGAGATCGATTCTTGACCAATTTTATAGAAACCAGTTTTTCGATTGACACACGTGTACGTGGCCTTATTTTTGTTCTCTCTTCATCATGTGCCACCAAACCTCTCTTTAAAATCTCATTGATTGAGATTCAATGGAAAGAGTAACATTTAAAAATAACATTTATGCAAAGAGGAAGATGACTCATAATAAAAAATGTAAAATTTTTCGTTCAAAAATTTACAATAACTACAGTTCCGTTGGCGAATAATTCCATTAGTATTTATTACCATAGTATCCAATAGTAAAAAACATTGACGGAACCATCTTGTAACAAAACTTTCGAATTTTCCTAAAAAATTAATTTTGTAAAGAACCTTGCACATCACTATCTATAAAACTCAGTACTCGATCATATCAACATTACATATACAAATAAAATTTTATAAAGTTACATGTGTACAATAATTAAAATTATAAGTAAGATAATGAGAATATCACATTGTATAAATTTTATTATTAGTAATTGATATAAATAAAAGGTGTAGCAAATTATTTTTTTATCGAGTACGAGACAAATCCTGATCTCATATCGATCTCTCGGGAAATAGGGTTCGGAATCTAGAGACGGTGTTGATCACACATCAAAAAAAAAAAAAAGAAAGTCCTCATTCAAATCAAAATTGAGATTTTAGTGAATGATGTTATTATTAAGAACTAGAAAAGCAAAGAAATAATGATTAAATGAAGGAAAGAAGATGTAGGGCATCAGAAAATCTTATCAAGTCTAAATCTATGTTGAACGTCTATTTGTTCAGTCAAGTGATTCGACAAACCTACACGTCTAAGGGTTTATGCTCAATATATAACTCTTTGTAACGAGAGAACAAACATAGATGACGAATTGGCAAAGAAAATAACACGTAGGCAATACAATTACGAACAAGTCTACCATATGAGAGCCTAAGTCAAACAACTCATCTCCTTTCAGTACTAGAAGTTGTTTAATTAGATTAGAAGATGGTCAATCGACTAACTCTAAGAATCACACAACTCGCACAAGATGAACAATCACACATTCAACACGACTTCTAGACGAGAATTGAAACTCCTAGCCTAGCTGGATGAATTGTCTCATGTCTTGATTCAAATTCGACTTAATCGAATGCAAAAAACTACATATCAATTAACAATGATAATCAAGAAATAAAATGTTACAATCGATTGAAGAATTGCAAGAATTCAGTCCCAACACGATATATTTCAAGAATCCAAACACGAAAAAAACAAAAATGAAGAAAATCCTACGGAACTATATTTACAATTGGGTTTTTTGGCGTCTGAGAGCCTTTAAATCGGTCGTGGGATGTGTTCCGTGTGTTCAAAGATGTCCTCAAATTATCGAGGGCTGTATTTTTTTGATAAACAAACAAAAATGTGAGTTCGGGTTCAATTCATATAAACTTGATTCGACTCATTTAGTCAACCGCAAACCTAGACCAATACCCGAAATTCTAACTGAGTTGACCGCGAAGACTCTCGTCTCGATTTGTTTGATAGACAAACTCGATTAAATGTTTGAGTTTGGATCGTTTAAATACAAGCGAGTCGAGTTTTCACAAGTAAATCGAATTATGTTAGCGGATAACTCGATTCGAATAACAGTCGCATGTTTTTAGTCTCGGTTGAAACTCTTTTTTGCTACGCCTCTAGTTGTACTCCATTGATTGTCTATGTAATTCCAAGGGAGGTTGTACCCAGATTTTGTTCTGCCTTTAATAGTATCATTTGACCTTTTTGATGTACTCTCTCAGTTTTTTTAATATGTATTTATCATTTGAAAGAAAAAACAAAAAAGACTTCCAAACATGCGGGCCGCCATTCTCCAACCAAAAGAGGCCTAATTTCTCAATACATTGTACAAAAAGAGGCATATCCGCTAGCAATAGAGCATGTTTGGATATAAAATTTTTGGTTTGGTATGGTTTAGTTAATTTTGAAAAATATGGCATAGTTAGTTGTTAGTGAATATATTAAAATAATATTTAAAATAAAATAGTTAAAATTGATTTGATGTAAAAGTAGGAGAGAAATGATTTGAACTGATGGTTAGTCAAATTAATGTGAGTGGATGAATAATGAATTAAGGTTGATGTTGTGTGTCTGAATGATTGATTGATATTATTTAATTATATTGATAATATTGATGATAGTGAGATTGAGTTAAATTTTAATTAAAAAAAAATGGTCGAGTTAAAATGATAATTTTTTTTTTAGATTTCTTATATACAAAATAGTTGCAAACAACAAAAGAATTTTGATGAGTTAAAATTTAAAAGAATAATTTTGTAGTCTTCCCCAATCCTTCTCAACTCTCTTCGTCTTCTGATAAGGAAACGAAAATTCGTGCTTGGAAAATTTTAAGGTTTTGTTTATTGGAAAATTTATTATTATCAACTCGAATTCAAAACGTGGATTATCTAATAGTGGTGAAGGCCAAAAAATGGATCAAAAACCGGATGGCGTCACAAAAGGGTGATGCAGAAATGAAACACCAAAACAGTTGCACCAGCCGGGAATCGAACCCGGGTCTGTACCGTGGCAGGGTACTATTCTACCACTAGACCACTGGTGCTTTGACATCTGAAAAAGAAATGTTTATAAAAAGACATATAAAATTAAAATACCACAAGAATATTCTGATTCATTATACTTCAAACATTAGTTAACTTGTTTCGTAACTACGCCCAAAATATATTCATATTTCATATTAATCCCAGAAGGACGTAGGATAATTTGGAAAAAAATAGTTTGAGCCTTTTCATAATTACAATGAACCCCAGAAAAAACTTCATAAATAAACATAGAAACAATTCAGTAAGAATGTCAAGAAAAGAATATCTGAGTTAGCATTAATTTTCCCTGGCTTATGTACAAAGTCACAGAAAAAAACTATCAAACCAACGAGGTATATCAAAACCAGAAATTGTATGTCAAATTTCGACACACTCATCCGCCTCATCATCATCCCAGTCCAGGTCAAACGAGCCTGCAGATTCCATCAGATCAGTTAGCCCGGTTAGATCTTCAAGGTAAGTCGGATGGTTAATGGCTTCAAGTACGAAATCGAGTCCCTTCCTTCGATATTCCGTGACCACCTGAGAAAATAAAAATGAATAACCCAAGAAGATAATTCTAAATAAAAAAGTTGAGCAATAAAATTTCATCGTTTAAGGGTCAAAGCATCTCACAGTTGAGCTACAGGCAGTGCAGCTCGTCGAGGCATGGCCCACGAGTGTCATCTGAGAAAACTGAGAGAGAGCTCCCCGGACTTGATGAGGTAAAATACCAAGAGGTTGCTCGTCATTGCTAAAATCACTCGAGCTAGAAGATTCGGCTTTCGCCATTATCCTGCATAAGTCGCGTAAATATATATTATACAGTAAGTAATGGCTAAATTGCATTTTTAGTCATGCTGGTTTAATGCTATAGCAATTTTAGTCCCAAGATTCTAACATTTTGCCTTTTAGTCCTGTGATTTAATATTTTGCTGCAATTTTAGTCTTGAATTGCAACAAAGTCCCAAATTTATATCTTTGGGATGGATTTTTAGTTAGCAACTTCAGTCCTGTAATTTAAAATTATGTTGCAATGTCAGTGCTTCAGCAAAATATTAAGTCACGGGCCAAAAGGCGAAAAGTTGGAATGTTGGGATTAAAATTGCTATGGCGTTAAACCAACAGGACTAAAAATGTATTCTTGCCTAAAGTAATTTAGCAAATATTATTGAAATTTAGAGGCTCTAACAAAATAATTAAGGAAAAAGTACATACCCGGAAGGATTGTGCAGGATTCCTACAAGAAGCTCAACGGCAAGTGATGATGCAATAGGAGCAAGCCCTGGACGTGTTACAGTGCACTGCTGGTCTAATGTACGGTTACTAGTTGACTGTGAATATTTTTTTTTAAAAAAAGGAAAAAAAAAGGTTATAGTTGTAAGAATTTTTTTGCACAAATAATGTTGAAAACTAGTTGCTATAAAGATTCTACTCACATCAACAGGAGCTACAACATCGTTGCAAAAGTAACAACCCAATCGCGGGCCTGAACTGTTGTCCATGAGAGATACATTCCCAAATTCAACAGATAAATTATTTGAACCTTTGGATTTCGTTTCGTGACAAGAGTTCAGTGGACCGGCTCCGTGGCGCATAACTAGAAAGCTATCAAACCCTAGCGCAGCAGTTATGGTTATCTACAATAATATTGAAAAAAAAAAAATATCAATAGTTGAACATTAACTTGCGTTTAATTGTGAAGTTTATTGGTGAAGGGGAAAAAAGGAAGGAATGTTCAAACCTTATTGGAATTGGCACATAATAGAGTTGGAAGCCATCTGCTTTCCCGTGTGTCGGTCAACAAAAAAATCGCATCATGAGAGTCGATCAGATCATGCAAGTGCCGGCAGTCATCAAGCACATTTTTCTCTTCTTGGCTTGTCACAGGGTGCCCAGGCATTGGAATGGCCATTACAACAGATTCAGCTTCCTGAGAAGGAACATGACAAAAAAATANGTATATAGAGACTGCCGCAATGGATTTGACATGGACACTTTGCCACTATCAAGAAGTGTAATCTTTCGAACGCCCCACGCCTGCACACAAAAAATATAAAATAATAATAATAATAATAATAATAATAATAATAATAATAATAATACAAAAATTATTTATTATTATTATTTAATGGAAATCACACAATCATTATAATTTACCATGAGCATTCGAGCGACCTGGCATCCAAGTGTACCAGCTCCCAAAAGAAGACATCTTGTGGATGATAGAATGTTGAGATTTAATGAAGGCAGTTGACGCCACCTCATTAGCTTTAAGTTCAAATCTGCAGCCTCAATTGCTAACCTGTTAAAAACGAAGTACAAGCACCAATCAGAATATACCATGATGTGGCTCGAATTTGTCAAATTATAATTATGCAACATACCTAGAGGGATCCATTGTCTTGGCTAGGCTGATACACCTTGGGGCCTTTTTTCCTCTGTTATTAAGTTCCCAACCAACAGCATTTGGCATACTCTGATTATTTCTTAACTCTGAAAAAAATGATCACGTTAGATTTGAGTATGCATCAAAACTGCTATAGCAGAAAATAGAAATTAGAGAACAGAAAAAATATTGTTCAGGAGTAATGGCAGAAATACCTTGCGATATTGATATTGAAGCTACGCCCACCAAGGATAACTCAAGATCGGCAAAACCACGGTTTTCACGGTAGCAGAAAAAGGGAATCTTTTGAAAGCCCCATTTTTTGAAAATATACCACAAGAAGTTTCGTAGAGGCCAACCGGGATTATTTGGAAGGTGACAGGGGTCATAGAATCCAAAAAGGACCTGAAGGTACATGTGGTCCACTTTGTTTAATGTTGAATTTATTTAGAACAGTTGATCTTAGTCGATGAACTAGTGTACTTTTCAACTCACAGATTAATAACTTGGGTTTTTCCAATACATGGGAATGTTTATGAGTGCATGTGTGTATCTCTTATAAATTGTGATTTTCCTTTCAATTTGCATATGACCAACCTTATGACCATCCCTTTGGCATGCTTCGAACTCACCCAGATGCTTAATAGTCACAGCTGAATTTGACGAAATAGACAACAGGAAGAATGGAACATCTGTAGGAGACTTGAATTTTTAGAAAGTGAAAATAACAAAAGAAAAATAAATAAATTAAATAAGCCACAGACATTGAGGAAATATTTTACCTGTTGTTGAGCTCGAGTTACGCCAATCATTACAGGCAGCTGTCACAGACTTTGCCTATTTTTTTCCAAAAACAAAATAAAGGTTGAATCAATATTATCTCAAAGAGCTATAGTAAGACAGTTTAAACTATATATAGTTGGAGCACCTCTTCTGTGCTAAACCACTGAGCGGCTGGCTTCAGCTCAATCACAGTGGCTGGAAGATCAAGAATCAAAGCTGGGAAAGCAAACCAGTAATGAAAGCTCCACTTTTTCAAGTCGGCAAATGAAACAACAAGGAATCTCAAAAGAAGACTGCTGTTATCCTCAACTTCGCCTGAAACAATATCCTCCCAAATCTGAAATTCATAATAATGTCAAACAAGGGAAACATAACCATTTGCAACATATTAATCATTTAAATACAGAAAAAAACATAGATAAAAGATCTCTTTAGCAATCACTGGAAACAACAATTCCACATACAAAAATGGAGCAATAAGATACCTTTTTGGCTTCTTCCTTTAGTAGACTCTGCTTGTCAAGAGCCTGGAATCCTTCCAATGTGTTTGTATTGTAAAGAATGCCCGGGACAGGACATCTATTCCTGTTCCCACGAGTTATTTCCGGTGTAAATGATTGTTCACTAGATTCAAGAGGTAATGATTCAGCAAGAAGGGTCAAATGATTTGATATTTGATGATGTGAGCAAGGTGCGTAAAAACCTGCCATGTGGAAACATAGTTAGAATCACCAACAGCCATTGTTGTCTTTTCCCCCCAAGATCAATAGAGTTATCTTATTTAAATTATTACTCTGCATCTATAGCATCCCAAGTAAACACTGAATTCTTAGTAATCTGATTAAATAGTTCTATTGCAGTAATCTCTTGGGAATCATTGGAAATATGCTAAAAAAGGATAACCTAAACTGGGAAAAAAAATTAAGATACAAGATTGATGATGTAAACTTAGGTCTGAAAGAGAGAACTCATACCCGTGATAGGAATAGGAGATTCATCAATTCCCAGCTTGTTGAGCTTCAACGATGATAACCTGTGCCAAAAACCCTCGTCAACTGAACTCTGCAATGGCGCGAACTGAAGAATCAATTCTTTCGCTCGATCCACCATAATTCAATCGACAAAAACTAAGATTGAACTTGGCAGAGCTGCTTTTCAATGCTGATTGCAAGCAATTTTCAGGGAATTTTGGACAAAACCAAAGACTTTGAACAATGATAAATTAGGGCACGAATTGAAATTGGGGTGGATGGTGCTGAGAATTGCTGGAGTTTGATTGATGTCAGTTGTTTAGGTTGAGAAATGAGAACAGAAAGCAATCGGCGAAAAGGGACATAATTTTACTCTCATGAAAATCGAAACTGTTCGGATTTTGATCAGTATTTAGAAAACTACCGAAATAGTTAGCTTTTTTTAGGCTACTAACCAAAATTTCATAAAATTTACTTTGATATAAAACTCGTCCTCCAAACTTTCAAATGACACCTCCCAATCAAAAAACGGATATCTTAATTATCAGGAAATTTGAATTGAAATTTAAGATTTACTCTGATAGAAAACTCGTTCTCTAAACTTTCAAATGACACATCCCAATCGAAAATCGAATATCTTGATTATCAAAAAACTTAACTTGAATTGAAATTTATTCTATACACATGTGCTCCTGCTATCTTCGTGGATCGATTTTAGAAGTATCAATTTTCAGAAATCGACAAACCATACCTCATTTTGTTCGTCTCGTCATCTATATATATATAATAAGAATTAACATTTACCATAAATAGTAGTAAGAAAAGTCAAACCACATTCATTATATACTATTTTTAGTAATTTCTTTATTTTACATTTTAGTTTTAATTCATTATCAAAAAATTGGATGGTTCCTAAATTATGAGTTTTAGATGCACGTATCATGTTTCAAAAATTATAAAATTATTTAAAATGGAATGGTTCCTAAATAAATGTTTACAAACTTTTCTAAGTTGTAATCTTTATTGCATCTTTTCTTTTTGACTTTTAATAATAAAATCATTTTAAATATATATATATATATATATTTATATATATATATTGAACGCTAAAAATATTCTTTAAATTGCATACCCAATCAATTAATCTAATTTTTTTTAAATTACTATGTTTTTTTTATTAATATGCATAAAATAAAAATAAATAATTCATCTTTAGATATATAATTTACAGTCTTAATATACTATCATTTGGTTTAGACATATGAATCATAAAATTTTTTATTTCATAAAATTAAATATTATATTTAAAGAAAATAAAGAAATTACTTTGGATCAATCGGGTGATTGAATTAGGGTACTGCTCACGTTGATTGAATTACTTTTAGGTGATATTTAAAATAGTCAAAAAACTTTGAAACAACTTGGTTGGTCCTAGGTAAATAATTTATGTATCAGTTTGACAAGACCAAATCGATTATTGAACCTAAATATAAATTTTAATATTAAAAATACTTTATTACGTGAATGTCATGTAGTCCAATCTTTAAATAATCATATTAACAATACTTTTATGACAACATGATTAATGATTTATGAATATTTATACATCATTTTATTATTATTTATGTGAACAAAATAATTATTTTATTATATTCTTTTATCAATGTACGGTAAATATAAGGTTTTCAGAACCGGATCGTCATCGAAACGATCAAGTTATTTTATTAAATCATTTGTGGTTGTTCAAATTTTAATACATAATACTTATATATATATATATATATATATAGTACTTTTTTTAATTAATTTAAATAAAAAGTGTTACTTAAATATCTAAACAACTTATAAATTCAAATGTTTAAATTAATTGATAAACAATTTATAAATCTCTATTTTATTTAAATATGTAATTTTATTTAAAATTATTTTTAATGTAATAAAATTTGTTTAGAAAATCGTTTTGATCCTACCAGTCCAACAAACTGATGTTGAAAGATTCGATAGCAAATATTTTATTCAAGCGTACTAGACTGATTATAAACCGGTTCTCGGTCCATCCGGTCAGACTGTGTCCAAATCAGTTTAATTTAAAAATAATGGATAAATCATAATTAATGTTATTTATTTATTCAATTTATAATACAATCAAAATATTATTTTCCCGTGCATCGCACGGGCCACGCACTAGTGGGTTTTAAAATCCCTAAATCAATTTTAAAGATTAATTTAAAATTAATCATTAATTGAGTTAAAAACTCTTTTGTGCAATATTAGGGTTTTCAATCGAGGAGACAAATTGCCAGTTTCGATTACATTAGGAGGCAAATTGTCAAAAAAAAATGTTTGTATTACAAACTCTAAAAAATGACATACTTTGGGAGGTTAATAAAAACTTTCCCTAAAAATTTTCACCTTTGCTCACAATTTTTCTTATGATCTATAACCAATTTGTAACATTAAAACTTCTCAAACATAAACACTACCATAACACATCATCATCCAAATTGCAATAGCAATACACCATCAAACTTCCAGAGCAAAAGAACTTTAATACAATATGGAGTCTCATAACAACACAATTTTTAAATTGAGAGATAAAAAGTCTCTCCCTCATAATTTTTAGAAAAAAAGGTGACACCACAAGTGCCAGTTAAAAGCCAAAGTACCTAGACAAAAAACAACAAGATGATAACAACAACAATAACAACAGATTAATCTGGCAAAAAAAAAAAACATAGACGAACAAGACGATTCGCTCAAAGCAAATCTGCCATGTTGGTCGAGAGCTTTTCGGTAAATAGATTTGACACAAAAATCTTCAGCATCTCATTCACAACTTCATCATTGGGACACAAAATTGCTTTACCAACAACAGGCTTCTCTTCAACCATTGTTGCACTTTTACCTTTTGAAAAACTATTTCTAGTTGCAAGGCGATTGAGGCGAGAACATTGATGAACATCATCTTCAACATCCGAATAAAAAACATACACCTTAGATGACTTTGTCGAATCACTAAAGGAGAACAATAGAACCAGAATCAAAGGATTAGAAAAAATTTGGATTAAAAAAGACACACAAATTGTGGAAGGTGGATTGGAAAAATATATTGAGACGCTGTCAATATGCCAACCGACTTCTGCCATGGGAATAAAGATATTACGGGAAAAGATGAAGTTGGATATGAAGAGACGTTGTATCAGGTGGAGGGGGTAAGATTGGAAAAATATTAAAAAAAGATTCAGAACAATGATGTGTCTCTAGGATGGATTTAATATGTATTGGAGAGGGTAAGGTTATTTTGTTAATGAGCAAAAAAGCCAAAACGACAATTAATATGAATTGGAGGGAGTATTTGTTTTTCTTTAAGATGGATTTGGGATGATATGTTTTTTCAGTGGAATAATCACGTTTGCATGCCTGCGTGTATTGTACGATGATGTGTCTCTATATATGTACGGACATTAAAATCCGTACTTGTCATTTTTCGGTGGTTACGTTAGAATTTTACTGTGGTTACAATTGGCATAGAAATGAAACAAGTCGAGAAAAGATAAAATTAGACAAATATTACAGCCGGCCACTTATCATTCATCGAGTTCTAAAGTCTAGCTCGTTATAACTACCAACATTCACATATGTTTCACAAGTTTCAATACATCCGCATGCGAATATACACAACAAGTCAAGGAAAGCAACTGCAGAAAGCACAATACCGAGTTTTTCCTTGTTGTAGCAAATTATTTTATTTTTTTACCGAGTACCGAATCGAAGGATTCGTTCCTCGGGTCGATCTCTCGAGGAAGACGGTTCGGAATTTAGCATTGGTCTTGATCACACACGAAATGAAAATAAGTTCTAAACACTCTAATCATGATTGATATGGGGAATCAACTAAAACAAGCTAGAACTAGAAAAACAATTTAAACAAATAACAATTAAATTTCTAGAGAAAAAGAAGAAGTTCTAGGGGTCGGGAAATCTCATCAAGTCTTAAACTATGTTGATCGCTTATTTGTTCGGTTACAAGATTAAACAAGCCTACACGTCTAGAGGGCTATGCTCAATAACTCTTCGTAACAAGAGCACAAACATAAACGATAAACTCATTCAAACAAGCAACACATAGACAATACTTTTACGAACATGTCTACTCTATACGAGCCTAAATCGACCGACGTCTCCCCTCTCGGTTCTAAACGTTGATTAACTAGGTTAGAATGATGATCAATCAACTAACCATATAATTCACACAACTAGTATATATTAAACAAAACACATTCCTCATAATTCAAAACAAGAATCAAAATCCCTAACCCTAGGTGAATGGATTACCTCATGCTTAGATTCAATTTCATGTTAACCGGAATTAAGAACATAAAACAAATCAACAATAATAAAATAGAATTGAAAAACTTATAATCGGATTAAGAGTTGCAAGATTTCAATCCTAGTATCTTTGTGTCCAACAATCCAAGCATGAGAGAAAAAAAAGAAAAGCGGAGAAATTTATCCTAACAATATTGAGTTTTTGGAGAGAAAAATTGAAAGTAACGATAATAGGGGTTGTTCCTTAGGTCTGGGGGTCGTTTTTTTTATATAGAGCTCGAAAAACGGAGCTAAAACGAGTAAAAACGGAGAAAAATAAAACAGGGTTGAACAGGTCGCAACTCGCGAGTTGACTCGCGAGTCGCGAGTCTGACGGGTCGTGGGGTTGCGCAGCTGGTCGGAGGCTCTGTTAAAGTCGCGAGTCGCGACTTTGGACTGCACTGCGCCATTTTACGTTTCGGGCTCATTTGGGCTCATCCGAACTCGGAATTGAGTTCCGTTTTTTGCTACGCGTCGCTAACGAACCCATCTATCCAATTGTGCTCTCGAAACCAACTTTTTCTGAAGATAAAATTCGCCCGAAGCTCCCAACCTACACACCAAAAACGACAAAACACGAAGAAAACCGGGAAAACAAACGAAAAAATACCTAAACACTCAAAATAAAGAAAAACACATAATAAAACACGAAACAAAAAACTAAGGAAACGATCTAAAACAGGAGATAAAGAAAAGCAGAACGAGCACGAAAAATGCAACAAAAATTGGACAAACATTCCTAAAACAAACACATTCAATTAAAACCAACTATCATAACCCAGTTTAGATGACATGTGGCATCAATAGTAACTTACATAAGCCCCATATGGTATGCATGATTTCACACCATTTACAAGAACCTCACCGTAAACTCTATCCGAATCAGGCAACCTTCCTGAATAAATATACAATCAAATCATAACACTAGAATTTATTTATTAAAGCAGAAACCATACATCTTTTTTTTTTTTTTTTATGTTTCCAGTTTTCTTGAAAAGGAACCTAAAACATTTTCCATACACCTTATTGAGAAGTCATTGGTCATGCGGAGCTTATTTTGAATCTTCAGCCTGAGTTTGAGAGAGATTAGTTAGATAGATGAATCTGAGGAAGCAAATCATTTGGGTCCATTAGAAACGAAGGAAATGCAATAAAACATCAAAGCAGTCTTATGAAAAAGTAACATGAAATCAACAAGAGATTTCAGAAAATGGGGGCAAAGGAAAACTAACTGATGATTTGTCCCGCTTGAAAATTGAAACAAAATGACAGTTTCAACCCTCAAGTGACAGAACTTCTGTAGAATCTTATGCTAAGTCAAAAGCCCACCGTTCAAGAAAACTTAGACGTAGTGAAAGTTTGTCTAAGAATTAGAAAAAAAGAAAAACGAAAAATAAAAAAGAAAGAAAGAAAACACAGTTAAAATTCTACAAGTTGGGCTCTCTATATGCCCAAGTTAAAAATATGTCACGCTATAATTTTTAAGTCAGCTATTGCCTATACTCTCATATTTTAACATAATTGTTTGTGCAAGAAAATGATACTAAAACTAGAAAAGATAAGTTTTGTGGTTAGGTGGTAACGAGTGAACTGAGCGTACTTGCAATCGAAATAGAACTTTGCTTGAATTTTTGGTGTAATGGACGTCTATCATGAAAACTGCAGAATCTTGGCAATATGCTGCAATTAATCCAAGGCCCCATCGAAAAAACCAAGCTTCCAAATTGAAGAACTCGAAAACAAAATATTATTACATCAACCTCTAGAGCATGTCCTAACAAAAAGGCCTGAATGGAAGCTAAAAGTCCACTCATGCGAGCTTTACAAGTAAAAAGCTTCAACATTCACCACAAACAAGCATTCCTAAACTCCATCAAGCTTCCTTAAACTCCTTACTAATTGCCACTATATAAAGACTAATTTCTAATTTCCATTAATAAAGTTGTACAAATATTGAAACTGGCCAAAATATTTTTTTTTTCCCACTCATCCAGCAAGATGCAAAAACTAATAACGAGTGTAAACTAGAAATTATAATCTAACAACAATTGACAAAGATGACTATCATAAAGTTTCTGAAAATACATTTCTACAAAAGAGCATCCTCATTTAATACCACAATCAATCAGCATTCATCCACAAAAAGCTTAAGCAAATTTCTCAATGCATGATGCTAAGTATATCAAATGGGAAAGATTTTGTCGAGCCATTTACAAATCTTAAACACGGCATTCATCCAAACGGCTTTTGTGAAGCTGAAACGCGGGATTAATCCACCTCCCACAAGTGCACTGCATCCCCACCCAACTGAACAAGCCTAATTGAGCTTTGCAACAGAAACACTGAAGCTTGTCTCCCAAGTAACCTTCCTCCACTGTCAATACAACACACATTTAAATAGAAGTGGATTATTATTGACAGAGCTATAGAAATAGGTAAAAACCAATTATCACTCAAAACGACAAGAATGCAATAAAAAAAACACATTCTAAACGATAGTGAAAGGAAATTGTTGGCTAAGTTCAAAGCTTACGTGTTTGCATCCACTTCATGGACTCCACAAAAATAGATGAGCACTCAACCGGCGCTTCCAATTCAGGATCTGCATTTCTTCTTTTCCCTCTGAAACCTTTTTGTCCTTCATCACGGTTATGGGGAATAATATACTCTTCTGTGGCAACAATTCTTCGGCAATTCTTGCATCGATATATGACTGAAGGCTTTGGAACAAAGCCTAAGTCGACATTATCTGAAGTCCCTTCTATTGGAGTTTCCATTTGAAAGCTCCAAAAATTCTATATCTGCCAAAAGTATAAAAACAAAGAATCACCATGTAAACATAATTTGAAATTTTCGTACACTAAACGAGTAGTTTTTCCTAACTATCCCTATGATCTCATAGCAGACAAGCTTCTACACAGTCAAAACATAATTTTGAAATTTCCGTACACTAAACGAGTTGTTTTTCCTAACTATCCCTATGATCTCATAGCAGACAAGCTTCTACACAGTCAAACACAGCCACAAACTCCAATTTTTTCACTAAACACAAATGTTTCATTAGAATACCAAATAGTAGCATAAAGGTATAATGTTTAAAAATCCACAAGATTGTATAAATGAAGAATCCCCATGTAACAAAATTTGAAATTTCCGTACACTAAACGAGTCGCTTCTCCTAATTAACCATACAATCTCAAAACAAACTAGCGAGCAAGCTTCCACCCAGACAAACACAACCAAAAACTTCAATGGTTTCAACATACACGGATTGTTGCATTAGAATACCAAATAGTGGCATATACTAAATATAACATCAGAGCTTGAAAATAAAATAAAAAACAAACTATTTATTGAAAAAAAACAAACAAACTACTTCTACACTTCTAATTACAAGGTTGTTGTTGGGTCGTTACGGAAACAGCCTCCATGTATAATTACAAGGGTAAGGTCTGCGTACAACTGACCCCCCAGACCCCAACCTGTTGGGAATATACTGGGTATGTTGTTGTTGTTGTTGTTGTTGTTGTTTCTACACTCTTAAGCTTGGCCTCTAATTCTTCAATATTAACATGGAAATAGGGCAACCTATCACATACCATAAAGAAATCGATGCCACCAACAAGGGATAAGATTCCTGTAATTAAACTGAGTACGAGAATTTGATTAAGAATCTCACCAAAAACTTACAACTTCGACGCCAATACGAACAACGACAATGACATTAACAAATTGCGAATTTAGGGTTTTGAATACTCAGTCTTGTTCTCGTAACTCAACAGTCTACTCTAGGGACTAGGAGTAGCCTAGCTCAAGATTTTTTTAAGATGAATTTTTTATTTAGTTCAAAAATATAATAATGCTATATCTTTTCACATAAAATGTAAAATAATTTTCAATTAAATAATAACAAGATTATAAAAATATTATAATAATTATAAATGTATTATAAGTGAATAAGATTTCACTCGGGCTCCTTCAACTCGGACGGCTGCCGTACCGATATTTCCTTTTATCTATTTAAACCGGTCTAGTATAATATCCTATATCAATATTATATATCAAAATTTATTTTTATCTAATTATATCAATTAACTAGTATGATATCTGTGTACTACACGGGTACTTAAATATATTAATATTTGTACAATTAAAAAATTTAAAATAATTTTTATTTGTATTATAAAATTTTGTATAATGAATATATAACAATAATAAATAACTAATCAAGTGATAACTAATTTAAAATGACGTCCATATTTTTACACTAAATTTGTCAAGCATTACATTTTTATTAAATTTTTAAAATTATGTATGTTTAAAACATATATCATTTACAACACCATAGATTTGGTTCAAATTTTTTAAAACAAAATAAATTTTAGTATTGTGATTATATTTTATATTTTATCTTGTTTATTATTTTTGTAAGCTCCTAAATGAGAGATTACAACGCTCCAAAGAAAAAAAAAACACTCCCACAAAAGAAGACTAATAACAAACAACAAAAATCAAAATGACAAAAACTAAAACACGGTATAAACATCTACAAAATATAATAATGTGGAGAATTCGAGAGAGAGAGAGAGAGAATATTTTTGCTTCTCTCTTTTACCGTCTCTCTTTTTCCTTCTTTTTAAAGGAAACCTATTTTAAATAATATCTTACTATAAAAAAATCTATATATATATATAATTGCTAGCTAAGCAATAAATTTTACCTAATAAATAAAACCTAATAAATTTTACCTATGTGGCAAATCATTAATAAAACCTAATAAATAGAACCTAATAAATTTTATTTATGTGGCATTAATACACCCAATCTCATTAATAAGAAAATATTTCATTACTGATTAATAATTATATTTTTTATTGAATAATATAATAGTTAATATTAAAATTAGTAATTATATTTTATACTAAATAATATATGAAAGTTACATAAAATTATATTTTACACTAAAATAAATATTTTTTTATATGATGAAGCGGTTGTTTATTAATAAATTAATTTTTTTTATGTCATAGTAAAATTTCTTAAAATCACATAAGCAATTGTTATAATAAATGTAATATTTTTCAGCTATATATTTATTATATTTTATGCGATCAATATAGTGATTCGTATACAATCAAATCGTGTGTACTATTTATTTTAACCAATGATCAAATTTTAAAATATAATACTATTATATAATTTATAATTTTAATATTATATACATAAATATAACTTATAATACTATATGTTTGAAATATAATACAATTATATAACTTATAATTTTTATATTATATACATAAATATAACTTATAATATTTATTTTATTTACATCTGTGCAAATGCACAAGGTCGAATACTAGTAATAATAATAACATAATATCAATAATATAGCTGTGATTAATGCAAGGAACCAAAATTCAATGGCAAAAAACTTAGTTATAATTTATTTGAATTGACCCAAATTTGTTTGCGTACATACTTTAGCATTTATGACCAGTTATAGTTAAATTTTGGTCAGAGTAGAGGAAGTTATACGGTTATGAAATTGTCTGGCTACCATGAACCCACCGATATATATAAAAAGGGGAAAAGTCTATTTTTATGTTTACGACTTCATACATGTAGAAAGAAAAATGAGATCATATGAGAAAGTGTCATAGTGGTAAAATAAAAATAATTATCTATCAATGGTCATGTTCAAGTCAAATTTTATTAATGAAAGTAAAAAATGTCATGATAGTATGATAAATAGGTGAATATATCGTGATCAAATATATGCATTTGACAATTCATTAAGGCTCCGTTGGTTTTGAGGGATTTGAAATCCCTTGATTTTTGAAATATAAATTTACTTGCACACTCCTTGAATATGGATGTGTTGAAAATATTATAAATAAATTGTCTAGCTCGCACCGATGGTGTTGACTCGCGGTGGTGATGAACCTAAATGATCGCGGACGACGTGGTCGTCAACGGTGATAAATAGTGGATTTCAAATGACTAGGTTTGAGGAGTCATTTTAAATTCTTTCAAAATAATAACTAAAAAATATCTAACATGAATTTGAAATCCTCCAATTTTCATTATCATCCCAACATGCATGAAGATTTGAAATCCCTCAGTAAATCCTTCAATCTCTATATATATAGAGAGGAGCAACAAAGCATTAAATTATATTATCATGCATTAAATTTTATTATTTCTCCAAAATTTTTAACATTCAATTTCATTTTTAAGTTACAAAATAACTTGTTTGAATGCCATAAATTATGAGCATAAACCAATCAAGGGAGTTACAAAATTGTACTCAAATTTTAAGTCACACCCACTCATGAAAATGACCGAGTGTCTTAGCATAAAGAAAATGATTGTAACGGCTCTTCCATAGCAATTACTTGATCAGAATCAATTTTGAGAATTATTTTCTTAATTCATATTTTTTTTCATATGAATTAAATTATAATTTATTTTTGTTTTTATTTATATTGTTATCTTTTTAAAGTATTCTTCTATGTGCAAATGCACAGGTTGATTACTAGTATATATAATTACTAGTTAATAGCATTTAAGAAAACCTATTTAATAAAACTTCTAAAATTTTCCCTCCATTTTCGGTTACAAAATTTCTCATTAATATTTTTTACTTCTCACATTAATACATCCTATTGAGTGTAATAATTTATTTTTCTATTATATTGTATAATAATTAATGCTAATACCAACTAATAGTAATTCACAATAAATATAAATTGCATAATTATAAACAATTGTTTCAAGTTATTTATTTTAACATCAATATTATCTTTTTCTTTTGTATCTAATGAAAAATTTTCTTTAAAAACAATTACTAAATTATTTTAATAGCATATTCAAACAACTTTAGAATCTTATACACAATTGTTTTTGTAATAATAATAATAATAATAATAATAGTAATCAAACTGCTATTATCTAATGATAATTAACAATTGTTCATAATAATAAACAATCATTAACTTATTTTTCCTAATGATTAAATTTTAAAAATGTAATTTGTTCATTATCTAAAATTTTAATATTAAATTTTCAAATATTACTTATTATATTTTATGTACATCTGTGCATGTGCACAGAATATTTACTAGTTAATCTATTACTATATAATACAGTTAAGAAAAAATCAAGAAAAAATTCGAAAATGAATTGTTACTTTCCCGCTCAAATTTTATTTTCACCCTCAAATTTTATTTGAAATATTTGACTATTTCCAAATATTTCAAGTATCGTTCAGATTTTTTGGATCTTGAATTCCATATAATAATATCATTATCTAAAAAGCTAAACATTATTTTATTTGTCTCTCATTTTTATCTTTATTATTGAAGCAAGCGAAGACGAAGAGCAACCGGGTCACCTGCTCCGCAAGCGGCTCAAGTGCAGCGATGAAGCCGAAGACACCGTCTACTCTCGGGCGGCGCTGCTAACGACCATCGTCGAGTTAGATGCGTTGGAGCCCGATTTTTCGATCATTTACATCAAAATCGTCTTCGAATTTGCCATTGGATTTCGCGTCGATGAGACAATTGGCAGCAATTGGTAAAAAGTAAAAGCTTATTATTATTTTCGTTTATGTGTGTGTTTGTGGATGTTCTGGTAAATGTTTGTAGATTTTTATCTATTACCTGAATACGATTGCTTTGGATTTCCTTGCTTTTGGGGGAAAAGAGATTGAAATTTATTTGAGAAAATTAAAATCCTGAATTTTTGATCACGTTCTAATTCCGAAAAGAAAAGGAGACAGAGAATTTTTGTGGAAATCTTGAAATTTCATTATATTTGTTTTGGAATAATAGTCGAAAGTTTTTGTTTAACATGTATTTTTTTCCAACTAATAAACTTGGGTAACTTGTGTTAAGTTGGTGAAATGAGAAGACATTTATTTTTTTGGTCTTTTTTGCAGTAAAAGACATCTAAGTTTATTAGGCAAAATTAGAATTGTGAAATTGCATTTAGCCAGTTCCTGCAATTTATAGACTCGCGCGCCAAGCGGCGGCACCAACTGGTGGACCATGTGGTGGTCTCGGAGATCCGAAGGTGCCTGGAGGAAGGCCTAGAGTTATAGGTTAATCCCCATTTTTCTCTCTATTAATTTGAGTTATTAGTGATTTGGTGTTTTGGCTGTAGCATATAATAGTTCTACAGTAAGCATTTTCTAATGTAACTGTGTTATATATTTAGTAATTTCTTGTGATTGAGCTTACGAGTTTCAGACTATAATTGGTTTGACTTGTGTGACCAATAAGAAAACTTAGAAGTTTTTCCGGAACCAAAACATAATAGGAATTTACTTAAAACAACATGTAAATACACACCTAAAAATCTTGATTTTACTGTTATTGCCACTTTTTTTCGAAAATTTTTGAAAATTTGTGTCTAAATTTGAATTTGAAATTCAAGTAATGAAAATATGAGATTTTTTAGTAAGAATCGTGAAAATTTTGCTTCAAAAATATTTGGTCAATTTTTCCTTAAATTTTTTTGGTCAAACATGTGAATTTGGTTACAAAAAATCCGGTCAATTATTTACCAAATAAAATACTTTAAAATTTTAATTTTTTTTTTCCGAAAAGTCATGCCAACTTAATTGTCAAATATTTTTTTATCCATTTATCTAACTACAAATTCCATATTTTATGGTCACAACTAAAAAATCCTTATTTATCTAATAAAGAATGTTAATTTCAAAAAATAAATTTTATATTTTGGATTCTTCAACTTAGTTAATGATTTTTTTGTCCATATTTATCTAACTACAAAATCTTTTTAAAGTTTGAAAAGAATCTCACATTATGTGGATTCTTGGCAGATATTTTTTTTGTACACGCTATTAAACAATTAGTCGTGATAAATATTCGAAAGTAAAACAATCATAATAAGATAATAAAGAGTAGATATCATACGAATTAATATTGGAAAAGAAAAAAATTTGATATGACGAAATCACACAACATAATTACAATTTGATGGGGGTTTATATTTGACTATAAAATTTATCTCATACAACAAATTTAATGATATTTAATTAACGATTTTGTTGAATTCAACAATTGCATGAAAATAATACGACTTTACACTTTTCAAAACATATTTGCCATTTTTTATCTCATATTTAAATTATAAATTTTAATCGTATGTATCTTAAATATCTCATATTTATTATATATATATATATATATATATATATATAGGATGTGGTTCAAATGAGAACCAAGTCTTAGTGTGAGAACCGTAAGAACCGCTATTTTTAATTGTGCGTAGTGCTATGATTGATTGTGCTTGGTGCTATTTTTAACTAGGACTAGTTTTTATTTGAACCGGCCCCTATATATATATATATATTTAAAGATGGCGATGCATTTAAAAAAATTTATTATTTATCATGTATTAGATGTTATTGGTCTAATTGTGAAGACTCATTCTATTCAAATAAATAATATAAATTTTTTCATATTATGTATTTTTTTTCTTGCAATAATAAGATTTTAAAATAAATAATAATATTTAAAATAATTTTTTAAAAAAAGTTTTAAGTAACAAACTCGTCCGTGCCACGGGATGTGCACTAGTATAAATATAGACAATTAAATATGTACACCGTACACGTATTAAATCAGACTATAAAAACCAAAACAAATATAACAAAAAAACACGTATTCTAACACTTTCCCTTTTGATCTCGACGACGCCGCCGCCGCCGCCTAAAATTCCCGTAAACCGCTGACGACGCCGTCGCGGCGATTTTAACTTCGGTAACTGTTACAAGAAATTGGGGATTTTGGATTTGCAAACAAGATGGACAACTCTCGCCCCTGTTGCCGGGAAAGAACCCTAGCCCCAGACGGCGAAACGGGCAAGATAAGTTGCATGTCGTGCGGCGCCGTTCAGGAATTCGACGATTACCAAGCACATATCGGCGGCTTCACCGGCCCTACAGGCACCAACGTTCGCGTCGGTACCGCCGGCACTGGCTCCGTCAACAATTACAAGGAGAACAAAATCTTCAAAGCCCAGAAGCTCATCGACGACTTCATGTTAAGATTTGGGCTTGAGGGGTCGAAATCTAAGGAGGTCAGGATTCTGATCGAGAAGATCACCGACGGCGAATACGGCCAGGGTAATTGGTTTCCCATTTTAATCGGCGCCTGTACTTATGTCGTCATGAGAAACGATCAAAAAGTGATGCCCATTGCCGAAATTGCCGATTCGGTCTGTTGTGACGTTTACCAATTAGGCGGAATGATTGGCCGTGTTGTGGATTTTCTTGATATGAAGCTGCCGGAGTTTGACATCGTGAATTCCTTCAAACGTGCTGTGGAGAATTGCCCGAGCTTCAGCCAGGTATCGAAGGATACAATTGGGGAGATGCTCAAACAGGGAATTTTTTTAATTCAGTGTTTGATAAAATGGTTTGTGACCACAGGACGAAGGCCGATGCCAGTGGTGGCTGCAGTTTTGGTGTTTGTGGCCGAGTTGAATCAAGTGAGTGTAAAAATTGAAGATATTGCAAGAGAACTTCATGTGGCTCTTTCTACTTGCCGGCTGAGGTATAAGGAGCTTCTCGAGAGGCTCGTAGAAGTTGCACGGGTTTTGCCTTGGGGAAAAGACGTGACAGTTAAGAACGTTTTAAAGAATGCTCCTTTTGTTATTCAGTACATGGAAATGAAGTCAATGGCAAAATCTGGCGATAAAAATCCGAGCTTTGAGTTTTCTCATTTTGATATTCAAGAACTGGTTGAGGATTGCTTGAGGACAGATATTTGTAGTTACTCGGTTGAAGAATCTAGATCGAATTATTTCGATATCGATCGCCAGTCGAATTCGAGCAGTGTTGGATTGGATAATTTCCGAATTTCGCCCGAGTGTTTGACCATGATTTATTCTAATTTCAAGGATGAGATTTCTCTTGTCAAGGCGAATGCAGAGATGATTGATGTGGAGAAGAATATAGGGAAAAGGCGAAAGCATATTGACCTCCGTTCATGTATTGATTGGTGGAGTGGGAAATCAGATTTGAGCAAGAAGCTTTTCTTGAAAGAGATCTTAAAGAAGGACGTGGGATTGGATGTGACTCCCCCATCTTTCGATAAGTCGTGTTTGGCTTATGAAAAGAGAAGGGATAGGATAAAAACTGCCAAGTCCCGCATACAGAGGATTATGAATCCTGAGATTGTGGGCTCTGGGAAAGGTGATGGTCCGAGTCTCTTGGGGTCGGCAAAATCGGGTGAGAAGAGGAAGAGAGTGAAAGCGGTTGTTGACTGGGAAGATTTTATTATCGAGACTCTTCTCCTTCATAATGTGAAGGAAGAGGATATCGAGAAGGGGCATTATAAAGTTCTGTTGGATTTGCACGTGTTTAATTATCGTAGCACTGAGTGAGTGAACAATTTTTCATTTGAAGGAAGAGGAAATAGAGAAGGAGCTTTATTACAAAGTTCTATTGAATTTGCACATGTTTAATGAATGCAGCATTGTGTGAACAAGTTTTAGCAAGTTGTCGAGATGATTTATTGAAGAACATGGAAGTTTTTTTTTTTTTTTTTTTTGGGAATTGTTTTCATGCTGCTCAAAAGGCGATTTACCATGCTTCTCTTTCTCATCATCCATTGATCTACTTTGAAACTGTGATATGTACAATGTTGTTGGGTTCTTTTTTTCTGCTGGATTAGTGTCTAATTGTTGTACAAAGATTTAAATTTTTTTACTGGGTATAAAGTTCTAGTTATGCAATTGAATTCTCATGTTTTACATAATCAGGTGTTATCTTGTCTTTCGGATATTTGATCCAGAAACTATAAAGCTGGAGATTTTTAGTGAAATGTTGCTTTATTTTAGTTGCACTTATTCAAATTCATTTGCTGCAGTTTCTTGATTTCATTTAACTAGGTCTGGTTTTAATCTAGCTCTCATTCATTTTGGTTATCAAGAATTATGTCCCGTGACCTTAACAAATAATGCAGCTGCTAAGTACGAATGCTTGGATTTTTTCCTTCTCTGTTCATTTGTGAAATTTTATGAAAACTATGTAAAAGAAAGACTTTTATGAAGAGATGATACTGATGGCATTCATGTCCTGCATTATTGTTTTCCTATTTAAACTAAATTATGTTTCTTATGTTTCATATGCTCGTGTCGTAAAAGACGAGATTGCTGATCATCTTTAAATTGTGCTCCGCTCTTAACTTCTGCTGGACTAAAAGGTTTCCCGTGCTCCTCACGAACCCAACTTCGATTGCTTTTATCATAGTTTTCCAGTGTATAAGCAAAACTTGCCTAAGAACTTGATTGATAAAAATGCATATTTTATAGTAAATAGGTAAAGCATTTAGGGTGCAATTGACTATAAAATATAATCAAATTTGGCTGATCGAATAATTTTTTTTTTGTTACACTTTGTAACTCAAAATTCAATTCAAATTCAACCAAACTCTGTATTATCCACGTAATTCAGTAATATCAATCAGTCATCCTCACACATTACATTAACTTTAATTCACTAGTCGCATATTTTTAATTACCTATCATTTTCAATAATTTCTCTCTTACTTTTACATCATATCAACTTAAATCATTACATTTTAAATATTATCATAATACAAACTCAAAATCTCACTCATTCCTCCATTCAATCAACTTTATTCATATTTAACTCCGTAATTTAACTGATAAATCCAATCAAAACCGATTATATTTATATGCAATTTCGCCCTTGGCTACTTGACTGCAAAGGAACTGGCTGAGTCCTCAGAGGTCAATTTCGTGTAAATTACGTACCTCTGATGGCTTTAAGTTTCTGGCCTGTTTAGTGTAAGTTTCATTTAAAATATTCTAGCAGATAGTGTCACGTAAGCGATGTTCTTAAAAATTAAAATCAACAAGCTTGACATTTGTCCAAGTCTTTGTTTATTAATGAATTGATTCCTTAATCCATGTATTATTTGGATTAAAAAAATAATTAGACTCAACCGGAAATTTCAAAAGTACTTAATCTATGAAGCATTAGAAGTTGGACATATATAAGCTCTAAAAACTCTCCATTTATTTATAGAAGGGATACTAATCAATATAAATTATGTTGCATAGTTAGTATTTAGCTTGCCGTCCAATTAAATTACAAGAAGTTCAATTTCCTTGAAATTTCTATCATATTATTGCTTTTGTATTAATCATCCCCAGTTATATATACGAGGCATATTTACTATTTAGTTCTTCACCAAAATCTTCCTTCACAGTTTACACGTGCGTTGTTGTCATCGTCTCCTTTAAAAGTATTCTCCACCATGACGGTTAGCTTTTCTCCTTTAGAATATATCTCTGATATAGTTATATCTATTTATATATTGTATCAATTTATATATTGTATCTCTAATAATGTAATTACAAAAATTACAAGTAATTTGCATGCAACTCAAAGTCCCAAAATGTCTATTCATGCTGAAAAAATTGCATGCATTGATCTAAATTTAAATCCATCTGAAAAAATCACGAAGCTAGCTTCTTTTAACTATGTACGAAAATTAAAGACGATATTGAAATAGGAAGAGCTTATGAAGTATTATTTAAATTTCTCTTTTCGTAAATCTCCCTAAAAAATCGAGAATTCTTGCCTTATATATATTGAATAATTATTTTTCTTTTGTTGTTGTAGTTCATTATTGTTACTATTTTTGTTGTATAACGCGGTTACTTGGCACAAGTGCATAGCTTGAAAATGTGGTGTCATTTGACAAATAGTGAAACAAGTTATTCATTTATCACAATTAAAATTAAGATGGCCCACAGTATTAAGGGATCCAATTTGCTTACATAATCATTTTTAATTGATAATATGTTTATAATTATAATATGTTTATTTACATTCAGATTGTTGAGATGAGAGTGCATATGGACTGTCCAGGATGTGAAACCAAAATCATGAAAGCTCTCTCCAAATTAGATGGTACCACTAATTTCATATTTATTATAGTGATTTTTTTATTACTGAATTTTCATTTTTTTTTTTTGTTTTTTTCCAATCCACGTCCAAAGTAGAGTTGTAAATGCTCGAGCTCCTTTATCGAGCATTCGAGCCGATAAAAAAATTTATGAGCCAAGCTAAATTATATTTCATAAAATCACTTAAAAATCTTTATTTCTAGAGTTTAATTAATTAACGAGCCTTAACAAGCTGAATCGAGACTGTTGGATTTGTTTAACAACTCTATAATCAAATTCTAAATTTTCCTAGCTCATCTAATCATATAGAAATCAATCTATCCTCTTCTTATAATTAATCTCTAAAAATTCCTTATAAAATCAGGTGTGGACACCATAGACATAGACATGTACATGCAAAAAGTGACGGTGACGGGTTTAGCCCATCAAGACAAAGTTCTTAAAACAGTTAGAAAAACCGGCCGGCAAGCTGAGCTTTGGCCATATCCTTACAACCGGGAGTACCACGATTATTGCAGCCAGTACAACTACTATGGCAGCTCGGCTAATAACTACATGAACAGCAATCCCCATGGCTTCCCAGCTGAGCCATGCTCAGATGGCTACTACACGGCTGAGCCATCCTCTTGGTACAACTATTACAAGCATGGGTACAATAGGCATGAACATGGCTACTACCAACTGCAGCAGGCTGCCACCTATTTTAGCGACGATAATGCCAATGGCTGTTGGATTATGTGATCAAAATCAATTAAAAATTTTTAAAAAATTTAAAGAGTCATACCTTACATTTTAATATAGTGCACTCATTTGATATTTTAATTTTACTACCTCTAATTATCATCTAAAATGTTAACTAAATTTATCAAACAATTAAAAAATTTAAAAATTATGAATTAAACATTCACTATCATCAAAGCCTAAATTAACATCTCAGAATTAAAAAAAACAAAAAAACAAAAGTTTAAATGTTTAAATTAAACACATTAGATTCTTCAAATCTGAATCAAGTGTTACAAATAGTGCAGTAATATACATTATTCATCATTTATGAAAAGAACAATTCTCAACAATGTCTAAATATGTATGAATGATCATAAACTTTTTTCCAACTAATGGCTAATTAACGTCAACTTTTACCAAGCCAAGCCGTTGTAAGCCATCGATCATCTCCTCTGTAGTAATAATCAACAAACTGTTAATTTCATAAGGTGTTATAATAATCTAATCTAATCTTATTACGAACAACATGTAAATACACGGAAAAACTTTACAAATTACACAATTTCAACAGTCTACAGAAAACAGTGCATCATTACAAGACCACATAAATCCATTGATTCGAAGAGGTTTTTATTTTATCTAGTGATAATTTCCCATTTTCCTTCACATTTATTTCATGTACAATGAATATACATACCTTCCCATGATGCCATGAACAAGAACAATTAGATGATCGGGCTTAACTTCATCTTTGGCCATAGCCCTCGGTGAAGAAAAGTTCCCTTCAGTTGTGGTCATTCTTATTATTCCTGCTGGGTTTAAACTTTAAAAAGACACCCTCAATTAAAATCCAGTATATCATTCACAAACTGAAAAAAAATATAGTACTGCAGCTTCAAGACATAAAAATCTAGAAATTCACTCGGCTCTTGGCACAACATAGAAAAATTTCTGGTAAACAAATAATTATTCACAAACCAAACGATTTCAAATAAAAATTCATTGAAGTAAAGAAAAGAATGGCGAGTTGATACTTGCTGGAGGGCTCTAGGTGAGTTGTGGCCGTTGGTGAAGAGGGTTTTAGTTTAGATATTAAGTTTTAAGCTTTTTTCTTTTGTTAGTGTGTTTCTGTGTTTTGTTCATCTCTTTGTGGGAGTGCCCGTCTCTCTTTGTGGAGTTCATAGTCTCCCTTGTAGAGTTTTTTAGTATAATAGGTGTGAGTGTTTTTGGTACAGAAGTCGCTAGGCGCCCACTAGGTGCTCGACCAGAAATCGGAGGCGGCCGGGCAAGCGCTGCCTAGACCGATTTTTAGTAAGTTTTTGGTCAGTTTGTAGGTTGTGTAGGGGACATTTGTTGTGTTTTTCCCTGTTTGGTTCCTTTTCTCGTCTAGGCTAGTTTGGGTTATGAAGTGTAATCCATTGATTATCAGCTGTATTTACGAGGTGTGGTAATGAAATTTGATGTTTGAGAAAAAAAAAACGAGGTATATTTTTATTACAATGTTTAATTTGAATTCAATTTTTACTACATTCTTCTATTTTTGATAATAATAATCAATTTCTTCTTCTTAGAATGATGCGCAATGGCTCAAATGCCAAGAGATGTGTGTGAGAGTATTTCAGCTATACTTCTAATACAATACAATAGTTCATAATTCATTAATTCAATCTAATACTACAAATAATCATTTCAACTGTGAAACGTCATTTCTTCAACTATACTTATACTACACTCTCACAATAATTTATAATTCATTTCAACTGTGAAACCGTCATTTCAACTTCAACTTCAACTATACTTATACTACACTCTCACAATAATTTATAATTCATTAGTTCAATCTAATTCATGATCATTAGTTCAATCTGATTAATACAATTGGTATACTAAAATAAACATTTATTATTCTAAAAAGTATTTATTTTCTTTCAAACATTTTGACACGGTTAAAATATTTACTACTCTTAAAATGTTTTTCCCAACATTTCGATACTTTGTTAGAATATTTAAAAAATATATCATAACTTACCTTTTAATATAGTGAACTTATTTGATTTTATTAATGTTACTACCTGTAATATATCATCTAAAATCTTAATTAGATTTATCAAAGTATTTAAAATTTTAAAAATTATGAATTAAACAATCACTATCATCTAAAACCTAAATTAACATCTCAAAATTATACAAAAAAATAATTAATTAAAATGTTTAAACTAAACATATTTAGATTCTTCAAATATGAATCAAGTGCTTCAAATTGTGCACTGTGCAGTAATATATATTCAATATTTATGAAAGAACAGATCCCTACAATGTCAAAATATGGATGAATGATCATAAACTTTTTTCAACTAATGGCTAAAGTTGACTACAAATCAAATTTCACACATCCAATTGACTAAACATAGAACTAGAGAATTTTTTGAGAGTAGATGAGGGAAAGAAAGAAAGTAGATCCAAAGTCCATTTTCCAAGCTTTTTTTCTGCAGAAAATACACAGAGATATCTTGGTGTTATATCTATCTCCCCTGCAAATTTGGACCCGATGTCCCGGTTTGCTGATTTATGAAATCGGCAACATGAGCTACCACACCAGCTCCAGAGTTATTGAACCATTCGCTTTTCATCTGAAAAAAATAAAATAAAAAAGAAATCGTAAGAACCGAATGACACTGAAGAAAAGTAAAAAGTTTACTCACAAAATGTTACAATTTGCATTTTTTTAACTTTTACATGAATGTTGTGATGAGCTAGGAATGGCCAGAAAGCCGAGTGGAAGCTAATGTCAACTTTTACCCAGCCAAGCTGTTGTAAGCCATCGATCATCTCCTCTGTAGTAATAATCAACAAACTGTTTATTTCCTAAGTTGTTAAAATATAATATAATTACGAACATGCAAATGATTGAAACCTTCCATAATCTCGTGATACTCTCTTGTGTTCTTCGTGTTTGGTTCGTTTTGTGCAGCCTCTTTTGCTTTGGCTGCTTCTGGAGAAAAATCGGGACTCTCGGTCAAGACTGGCAGGCAGTACTCGACATTGACAATATGTTCGTAACCGTCCAATGATTGACTAGGTGGCTAATGATATCAAAATCGACTGAGTTTAGCTGAAGTATAAATAACCCAAAACTTTTCTAATCTCAAATATATTGAACAAATACTCGAAAAAATGATGAGAATAAATGTAAAAAATATTTAATGACATCAGCAAAGTTCGTCGAGAATACTTTTAATTACCTTAACAAGTTCTCTTTCCCTTCTTATCGAGGAAGTTCGCCAACCAACCATATCTAGATTACGTTAAGAATCTAAATACAACAACAACAACATAGCCCTTTAGTCCCAAGCAAGTTGGGGTAGGCTAGAGATGAAGCCCTAGAGAACCAAAGGTAAGAGAAACACAAAAAGGGGCTCAAAACAAAAGGAAGAGATTGGAGCAAAAGAGAAAGGAGCAAAAGAAATCACAATGACAAACTCGATAAAATATAATCAGTAGGATACGGTCATACGAGACATTAGCGTAAAGAAATCGATGTTTGAAAGCGCCGAGTGCAGATCTGCAATTCACACTGTTAAAAGTTAAAATAAATCACCAGGAAAAAAAAAAAAAAAAAAAAA
>BKCP01000001.1:270141-281747 GCA_008636005.1 Striga asiatica
AAAAAGTTTGGTGATGAAAGAGCATATCATATCATATATATATAACTATACATAAAGAATAATAATGTACTTGCATGAATTTTCCATCTTCACAATCAGAGGCCATTCTTAATAACAGAGGCGGATTTTCGGGATCTCCATCTGTAAGGAAGAGTTGACGACCCGTACGGCCAGCGAAAATCGAGGCAACCGGGACAGCAAGTTTCTCCAAGAAAGTCATTCCCAGAAGAAACGGAAGCTGAATCATTCAAGAGGATAAAATTACAAAAATACCCTTCCGTATGGCTATATATGACTAATTACTTTCATTTGAACTACATGGGAGAGATAAATGAAGACCTTTTATTTTAAATTCATGAATCAAAGATATCTGTTAAAACGAGTCACAAAAAAAATACCTGCTTGTTTCCTCTCACTCCAAGATGAGGCGTAGCAAGCGCGATAAAATTGATTGCTTCCAGCCCAGCAATCAAACCATTAACTGAAGAGCACGATTTTTCCAAATTTGTTGAGTTCGATGTAGTTATATAGTTAGGCTGATCGATATTTGGTGTGTACAGAACAGCTACTGCGTATCTTGAAATTAATCCACCGAGAGAATGTGCCAAAAAGGATATCTTCTTCAAGCTCTCTGTCTTCTTCACAACTTCTGTGACCTGGTGGTAATAATAGCAAGATCAAATAATCTAAAACTTTTATCTAATAAATGTATATTTTATAAGCAGTAAAATTATATAGCTAAAATAAGAAATTTCTGATTTGTTTATTTTTCTTTCGAGGTGGGGGTAGGATTACTCTAGTTTTTTTCTGCAAGCTGAGAATTGATTTTATGTAGTATTAAATTGCAAACACTTCATTATTAATAATAACAAATGCAAACTTACTTCATCAGCCAGGCGTTTACCAGCACCATCAATGCCGGAAAATGTCTTGGTGTACGTATTACATGAACTCGCTGCAAAAAATAAGCTATAGTATAAATCTAGATGAATCAGTAATATTGGCCATCACTTAAAAGGTAAAGAACACATTGTAGAACACCAGAAAACAGCACACAAGTCTATGTTTCCACCCTTAAGCTCTTCTTTTCTGCTACAGATAAGACTAAATGGCAAACGAACTGGGTCGACTATATCCAGCAATTTAAAACAAGATTTTGTCACATCAAAACAAATTCAGAGTAAGCTGATGATTCCTTATGTCAATTTTACGCAAAATATGATATCATACAAGTCAGCAAAGAAGCTAAAGCATGAACACAGCAAACACTTACCATATATCAAGAAGCTTCTTCCTAACCGCCTCTTCAACTCTGCTTCAAAATACGTCCAGTCGCTCGGGCTACAAACAATACACGGAAAAACTTGCGAAATTTCAATCACAATTACAACAGACTACACAAATCCATTGATTTGAAGAGGTTTTTATTTTATCTAGTGATAATTTCCCTTCACATTTATTCCAAGTACAATGGATATGCAGCATACCTTCCCATGATGCCATGAACAAGAACAAGTAGATGATCGGGCTTAACTTCATCTTTAGCCATGGCCCTCGGTGATGAAAAGTTCCCTTCAGTTGTGGTCATTGCTAGAGCTTTGAAGCTCTGGTGCTTCCAGATACTTCTTATTCCTGCAGGATTTAAACTATAAAGACACCCTCAACTAAAATCCAGTATATCATTGACAAAGTGAAAAAAAAAAATATATAATGCACCTTCAAGACATAAAAATCTAGAAATTCACTCAGCTCATGGCACAACATACAAAAAGTTCTGGTAAAACTAAAAATTTTTCCACAAACCCAAACAATTTCAAATAAAAATTTATGAAATTAAAGAAAAAGAATGGCGAGATACCAAACACCAGAAGTTCCGCAACCGCCTTGCACAAATATATCAATATCGTGAAAATCTTGGCCATAATTCTTGTACAAAACATGACACAGAAAAATTGTGAAAGCTACTTTATTCCTTTACCAAATACGGGAAAGCGAAAAACATGGGGAGCGAGTGATTTTACCGGAGAATGTAATGAAATTCCAATTACGCCCTGGGCGACTGTACGAGGAATTAGGGTGAGACGAATAGGGGGAAGACGAGCAAGGGTTCGAAGGCGACGGCGTCGTATTGCTGTGATTCCGATGGCGGGGGTTTCGAAGAGAACAGGAATGGTAAAAGGACGATGAGAACAATACCATTTGTATGGAAGGAGCTCAAGCTCAACACATTTATGGCGTAGGATTGTAGAGAGATTTCTGTAAGTTCCGTATTGCCGTTGACTACAAGATGGCTACGTCAGCATTGCCAAAACCCTCGAAAGGAAATCGACGGTCGCATATGCGACGGCTTATGTGAATCAGACGCGTCACGCGTCACGCGCCACGCGCCGCCCGCTCTCAGCCGCAACCTTCGGACCAGTGGGAGAGAAGTTGTAGATACGATTTATTGTCAGCTTGATGATAGACTATTAGTTATGAATAAACATAATATATACATTTTAAACAAGCTTCAATAAAAATTAATCAAGTTAAATTGGAGTCATTTGATTAATTCCCTGAATTTTCTTGTATTTTGCCTTATAAATAAAAATAAGACATTGAATTTGTTTGGTTGAAAATTATATTTAATTTTTATTTTTTTTCAATATAATTTTTATTTTTTTATAACAATGCAATTTAGGTAAGAAAGATATGAACCCGTGTCTTCACAAATTGAAAAAATTGTAGTACATGTTATAAATTAATGACCACAAACATTTACACCAAATTTGGCATATACGGAAAATATCAAATCAGAATCACCACATATTTGATATTTCCCCCCAACAATTTGCAACCACTCAACTATTCATTTAATATTTACATATCTATGTTCTATATCTAATATATTTCATAAAGTTAGAAACAAAATATTAATTTTTTATTCACATTGCTTCTATTTATTGACATGTGTCATTGGCAATTTTGTATTAACCTTTTTGCTTGTAATGTTTGAAATTTTTTTCTTTCCTAACCCATTGTCTATTAAAAGAAGTTTGAAATAAAATATTAATTTTTTATTCTTCACACATTGCTTCTTTTGACACGTGGTATTGGCAAGTTTGTATTGATATTCTGCCCTTAATGTTTGAAATTTTTTTCTTTCTTAGCCCATTGCCTTATGATTTTTGAATTTTTTTTCTTTCCCAGCCCATTACTTTCTGATTTTTCTCGATTGATATTTTTTCCAATTCATATTTTGTTCCCAATTGAAAATCCTAGAATTTCTTTTTGGTTCCTTCACAACATATTAAAAGAAACTATCACATATTACGAATAACTTTNCATAGTGAAAATTTTAGGATTTTGCATAATAACTTTTTCTCAGTTTAGATGTATTATGAAAATATCTATATTTATATAAATTTTCAAATTTTGAAATTTTTGTCAAGTTCTTTTTACCTTTTTTATTTTATAATTTTAATAAAAAAAATTAAAATATTAGACACGATTTCAGTTGGTCTAGGTAGTCATGTTTCAGAGCTTGCTGATGTTTTTCTTTTCTTTTTTCTTTTTTTTTTTTTATGTAAGCTTTTCTTTTTTATTAATTGGATATATATTCAAATAATAAAATGAAATTCCAAGTTGACATAAGTAATCATTTAAAATGTTTGATGGCTATGATGCTTAATTTATTTCAAATTTCTTTTCTTATCTTTTTAATCACCTATCACTCTTAGAGGTAATGATTTGTTATAGTGCTTGGTTCATGTACATTTCTTCCCTTTGTAATTATTTGAAAATATGTTGTTTGTGTATTTTATTCATGTTTTTCTTTCAATATTTATGTTAATTTTTATATTTTAAGATAATTACCAAGTTCATTTTCAAATCTTTTGTTTTCTTCTTTTTTTTTTAAAAAAAAATAAAGTTAAAAAATATTTAAACATATTTGCCATTTAGTCGACATAGTTGGATTGAAAATTTTTAAAGAATTTTGTAACAGAAAGTTGTCATTTGTTATTTTCTTTAATAATTGTGCGGTTTAATAGCCTTTGAATTTTATTGAAATTGTTGGTACTTTAAGTTGCAATTTTTTTGGGATTGCCAATTGAAAAAGAACATCACTGTTAACATGCTTTTACTATATAATTGGTAGAGTAAAATATACTTAGTCACATTAAAATAGTTTTTATTCCATGCATTGTTCTTCGATGCTGACACAAAATATTGCAGGGTTATTCTTTTTGCTCTTGTTGTCTAGCTGTGTCTGATCTAAATGTCTACCCTATTATTTTTAAGACTTGCTTCACTTAAGTTTTGTTTATGAACTCTCGTTTAAGATTTCATTTTTAAGCTTTTGCATCGCTTCATAATGTGTTGCAATTCTCAAAGGGTGAGATATATTTTTTTTCACAAAGATTTCATTAATAATATATATACATATTATTTTTATTGTCGTATTCTTGCAAAATAAAATCTAAAAAATATATTCTATGCGTAAAATGCCTTATCTATATCTCTATATATATATGTATATATAATTGGGAGTGGTTCAAATAAAAACTTTTTCTGGTGTGAGAACCGTGAGAACCATATTTGATGCTATTTTTAATTGTGTATGATGCTATTTTTAATCTTACATGGTGCTATCATTTTTACAAATGCTAAGTTGCTATTTTTAATAAAATACATCCTGATTAAAAATAGCACTAAATACAATCAATCATAGCACTTCATACAATTAAAAATAGCGGTTCTCACGTTTCTCACGCTAGGACTTGGTTCATTTGAACCACATCCTATATAATTTACCTTAACTAGATGTAAAAATCCTGCCTAAATAATTTATTTTTACTTTTATTAGTAATTTTTTATAAATATTTTTAAAAACTGGCGATCATATTGTGAATTCGAATTGCAAAAATCAGTTTCATATTTGTACAAGTCAAACACTAGGGCTAACATGTATAGAATGTTTCTCATATTTATGCCACGTATTGCGGTCAATTTAATGGCATTTGTCTGATATCTGATCAAATATGACTTCTATTACATGTATAAAATTTGTACGTAATCACGAAAGAACAATTATAAATACTAACGAATATCAAATATGACTTATATTAAATATGAGCATTTTTAATTATAAATACTAATTAATATCTCTTACTCGTGCAACGCACGAGATTCGTACTAATTAGTATGCTAACAAAAAAGAACAATTTTGTTATGAAGTCATCAAATTGTACAATTTATAAGTCATATAATTAGTTTATTTACATGTCTCTAAAATAAATTTATTTGAAATATGTGCCCATATAGCAATTTATTAATGACTTGTTGAGGGAGTCATTCACAAGGCTCAAAGAGTTATTTCCTAAAGGAAATTGGTTGAGAAAATGTTCGTAAAATATTTTCACTACCCGTAAGTGTACGGTGTAGCTATAATAAGCGGCGAATAAGGTCGTATTTCACAGAGATTGTTGTTAAAATAATTAAGTACCAAAATGTAGACGATTTCTTTTAAATATTATTTAGACTAGTGCAAATTTGAATGGTGATTTTATTCTAAACTAATGAATGATTGCAAAATAAATTCTAACACTAATGAAGGCTTGTTCTAAAATAATCAAGAATGAGAAAATAGATTCTAGGCTATGATTTTCTCGGAATTATTCTAGCAAAGATTTCTTATTTATTCAAACCTTATTTAATTCTTCAATTCGTAGGGATATTCGCTAATTAATTTACATTTTTCTCTTGAACAAATTAAATCGTAGATATTAATTGTTATATATCTCCTCTCAGTCTCAAGATGAACAACTAACTCCCATAAACTCTTAAGATTCTAGTTCTCTCGCAAGATTCTATCAAGCTCTTGGTCTGTTTAGTCTCTTACGTTATGAATTTCTCAATTCTAGCAATCAACTATCTACTATTGGTCTCAAGTCAATCACAAATATGCATAAATACGGGCCCTATATTCACACAATTCATATAAGCACAAGAAATTGATAAACGAATGATAAACAAGATTGAATAAACGAAATTACTTCATAAAATAATTCGAGTACTCACAAATCCTAGAATCCCTAAAAGGTTTAGCTACTAAACATATTCTCAAAACTCAAAATAAATAAATCCATGAGTTCAATGAAGAAGAAAAGGAGAAAAGAAAGAAGAACTATTGTCGCCGTTAGTTCCCGAATCTTCAATCTTGACTTCCTCAAATCCCTCGTGTATTTCGTGCTTTCTCTAGGTCTCCAATGGTGTCAAAAGTCCTAAAATCGAGTTTCTCAATTCTGTTTTATACTGTAGGGCAATTGTGGGTCGAAAAAAGGAAGAAATCGCGTAAGAATCCTATTCCCCGCTGAACTGATCTGCGCGTCACACGAGTCGTGTCACATGTCACACGAGTCGTGTGACTTTCCTCTAATTTTCGCCAAACTTCCAGACTCACATGAGCAGCCACACGACCGGGTCACACGAGTCGTGTGAGGCCTCTTCTGCACTCCGTTTTCGCCATTTTCCGTCCCGATTTCCTTTTCAACGTTTTTTCAGACATATTTCCTGCAAAATCAACGACAATGATACCTCTATCATAGATTAATAAATCAAACAAGATGGTGCATAATCAAACGATAACTATGGCCAAATTTCACAATATATCACTCATAATGCATAAAAATATAATAAATGTCAGAAAACGATATTTTTTAAGTAGTTTGTATGGTATGAGGTATGTGAATTCAATAAAATGGCCCCAAAAACAAGTATGAAACACGAACCAAAAGATATATTATGCTGTTGAAACACGCTCTTCTTATTAAAATGGAATAACGATATCAATAATTTATTGCAAGTTGCCCCAAAATACAGCATTTTTTTTTTTTTTTTACAACAATACTACAATCGAGGAACAATACAATATATTGTTACAATAATTTTGAGAATTTTTCTGAATTTTCAACTTCTGGAAAGCCCAAAATAGTCGCAAAACCAATTTAATATGTCATTTGCTATGTGTTTAGGATGTTGTAAATTAATTTCCAATTACTTTCCTATCAAAGACGATATATGATAATTTCCTATCAAATGGAAAATTTGCATATTAACTCCAATTTGTGATGAATGTTTGATTTTAATCAGTTATATTAACTCCATAAAATATGTCATTCTGTCAAAATTTATGTACAAAGCCAGTTTTTAACTTGTAAGGATGCCTATATTAAAAAGTCTTAGTACTAAACAGTTGAGCTGAATGTGATGAAATTGGGCGAGCCTTTTCATATATGCTACCAATTTATGGTGTTTCAAAAGTCAAACCATAGTCAAACCCGCGAAAAAGACAAAAATGAACCTGATTTGGAGTCTTAATTTTCTAAGTGATTTCGTGCTAAGTACCAAACGCGTATTCATTCGTAAATTTTAAATATAAATTGCGAGTTGAAATCCCCAAGTACTTAATTTTATCCTTGTGTACCAACCTGTAGTTAGTTAACAGACTTTTTCCTCTTGTGTAACGTGTGTATACATAAATGTATTATTATTATTATTAGTATCATATTTGAAGTTAGCGTGTGAGCAAACGAAAAGTCTACATTCTCCTATATAGTCTTTGTATCATATACATATATTTTTAAACAAAGAATATAATTTGAAAGTAAAAAATAAACAATCATTTGTTGTATTCTTGGACAAAAAGCAACACAACACTCGTTGAAAATTTCAAGAATTCTATCAAAAATTAAAAATATAAAGAAACTTTTATTGAATATAAAATTGATCTGAACTTTAATTTCAACAAATCCAAGTAAAATCGATTGCACGTGGCTCAAGGATCTTCGGTTTAGGAAAAGAAAATGAAGAAAGAAACATAATTTCTTACATGAATAAATCTCCAATTATCATGGATAGAAGGATATATATACATAATACATGTATATACTCCAAAAGTGTAAATTTTCATGTAAATTAAATTCCACAATAAATGTTGTAGCCAAAACTATAGTAATATTAAATTTTTGAGAAGCATTCTACGATTTTATAAATTCTCTTATAAAGCTAGTGTTTGACCTTCAAGTATATATTTCCTTATAAGCATTTTTCATTAGAGGCATATAATTCCTTATAAGCATTTTTCATTAGACTAGTGTTTGACAATCGGTACACAATCAAATTACACGTTAAGATTACCTCTTGTATAAAACTATAAATTTTAAACTATAATCAATTTTATACTGGATTTCCAAAAAGATGAAAGCATTCTCGTCTTCCATGTCAAATTACCCCAGTCTAACTTCTCTTCACCATATATCTTTTAAGACAAGAGTATCTTTTATTTATCTTATTAAACTTTTGCTCCTTTTATTTTTCTTGGTAGTTCTTTTTTTTTTTTTGTGAANTTTTTTCATTTCTACAAGTTGGGGTATATTCGTTTGAGATTTTCAATTTTTTAAAAAGATTTAGAAATCATGTTGTATTTAATTTAAACTTTTCATTACTTTTAAAAGTATCGTGCTATTGATTTGAGATTTTAAAAAATCTTACAAAATTATGCGGTATTTAACTTATTTGAGACTAAAATTTGTTAGGACTTTTTAAGATTTGATGAGATTTCAAAAAGAAAAAATCATAAACGAAATCCCGCTCCAAATTTCACCTCCATACTTAAGATTTCAGAGAATTTTCCATAACTTAAAATTTTTGAAAAGTCTCAAATCTCAATTGTCATTCCAAAAGGGTATTCCCTTAATTAAGGAGTATAAATAATATACCCCAGTTATTTAAGAAGCATTAGGGTATTTTTTGGGAGAGTTTTATTGTTAGTGACCTTTTGAAAGTTAGGAATATGAATAAGGATAATTTTTATAATTAAGAAATGTAAGAAAGATATGTAGATCTAAATAATTTAAAATACAAATAAGGATAATTTTTATAATTAAGAAATGTAAGAAAGATATATAGATCTTCTCTAATACCGTTGTTTTATTTTTTGATCACATATTTCAGGAAATAGTGAAAAAAAAGGCATAATTTTCTATTTAATATCAAAAATAATTTTTACACAAATATAAGTAATATGTAATTGTAGAAGTTTGTGATTTTAAAAATATAAACGTAATCCATATATATATGTACTATTATGAAATTGTGTTACCATGCATTGTGTCATATATATGTTAATTTTATGTTTATTGTGAACTATAATATTCAAATAGCATGATCATATGTTAATGTGGACTGATGAGATAAAGTAATAATAAATTGAAATGCTAATTTCCTCCATCGTCACATGGGTAGGGGTGTTCACGGTCCGGATTGGTCCGGTTTTAGCCCAAACCATGACCAAATCGGACCTAACGGTTAAATTTTTTTCTTATCCATAACCGGACCGGTTTTATTTTTTAACCGACCACAATCCGGACCGCATTGGACGGTCCGGTTTGGCGGTTAACCGGTTAAATCCAAAACTTGTTTTGGACCTTCAATTTTATTTTTTTTATTTTGGGCTTAATTTTTGTTTTTCAATTTTAGGTCCTAAAGAGATTATTTGGGCTTAAAAATTAAGAAAAACAACAATAATGAAATAAAAAGTACACAATTCGTCTCATAAGCATAAAAATGCACATTTTCTCCCATAAACATAAAAATACAAAAATGATGAAGATTAATTATGCAAACTGAACTCAAGCAAACATTCATTTTTCAGTCAGTTTATACACCTGAAATAATAAGAGCAAATCATTCATAGTGAATGTATTGTATTTGTCGGCCATAGTGAATGACTGAATGTATATATATATTTGTTATAGTTTTTTAATATTTACCGGTCCGGTCCGGTTAAACCGGCGGTTTGCCGCAGGTAATCCGTTAACCGGACCGGTTATTCCGGATTTTTAAAAAAATTAACCACCGGATTTTTTAAGGCTTTTTAACTGACCATTTAACCGAACCGCGGTCCGGATTGACGGTTTTTTCCGGTTAAAACCGGACCGTGAACACCCCTACACATGGGCATCGAATGGGAGAGAAAAGGGGCTTGTCCACTAAGCTCGAGCAAGATAATTCTTTTATTATTATTATTATTATTATTATTATTATTTGTTTAAATAATTATTTTATATTCACGAAATCTGATCAAATATTCTGTTCAAGAAATCTTTACTTGAATTCCATGCCTGCAATGCAAACTCTTGTGACCTTCCAATTTCACATATTGACTAAGGGTGATCGAATATGAATTCAACTAGTAAAAAACTAGGTTTTTTTAACTATAGTTAAGTTTGAAAAAAGGTGGTATGGTCAGTTGTTAGTGGATATATTAAAATAATATTTAAAGTAAAATAATTAAAGTTGATTTGATGTAATAGTAGGAGAAAATGATTGGAAGTGATAGTTAGTTAAAATTATGTGAGTAGATGAATAGCGAATTAAAGTTGTTGTGATGTGTAAGAATGATTGGTTGATATTATTTAATTATATTAATAATATTGGAGATAGTGAAGTTCAGTTTAATTTGAGTTTTGATTGGTTTTTTTATTGTACAATTTGTATCCAATCACCCCCTTAATGATTCAAAGATTCGTAGTTCACACTTTTTAACCTAATTACTATTAATTAGAACAATTCACACTACTAACTAAACGGGCAATATTATTAGTATATACATATATAAATCATTAAAAGTCTTAACTAATTGACAATAGTTCAAGTTGGTAATTAAATGTTATACTTTAAAAAATACATAAAATTTCTCTATGAAGCCATCTATCTATTAAGCTAGCAGATTTCTCGTTTTCTTCTGAACAAAATGCACAATTATATTTGTATTTATGTTATTTTTGAACGAATGACATTTCCGTTGTAAAATATGCAATTATTCTAAAAAATAGAAAATAAAATCATTAGATCGACTGAATAATAGTATTATTGAAAAAATTAATTTAAACAAAACATGCACGACCTTCCACAATACAATTATTTGTTTTGTTTAAAAAGTATGACGGTTGAACTCCTTATAAATTCAGCTTTCTAAGTAATTGATTCAGTTATTTCTGGCTGCTTCTAGTCTACAAATATTTATGTTTTTTAATTAAAAGTCTAAAAATTATCCATAATTTTCATACCCTTATAATCCATAATTTTATTAAAAAATGCTATAAGTACATAATATTGTACATAAGAGTGTACATAATGTGAGACCTACCAAAAATAAATCTACTCCATTTAAATATTATGTACAATTCTATGTACATTTATTATGTACTTGTAGCATTTTCCAATTTTATTTCAATACACAAGTAGCACATCAACATTGTGTCAATTTAGTCAAAAACAAATTAACATCCTAAACACATGTACACATTTCATCTACTAAAATTCCAAAAGCATTCTACAAACCAAGTTGATTATTAACTAAAAACTAAAAAGACATCACATTAATTTGTATCCAACATTCAATGGATCAAATATTAAACTAATATCAACTGGGCATATTCACAGCTAGCACATCAGATGCTTTTAATCAGGCGGCCGGCCAGTACCAATATTTTTCCCACATTTTTTTTTTTCTTTTTTATGCTTAACAACAAATTTACCTTTTCAACTACTCCATAAGACAG
>BKCP01000001.1:282148-314307 GCA_008636005.1 Striga asiatica
AAGGGTGGAAAAAAGTGCAAATGGATCTTCCAATTTTTATATGCATCCTTCGTATTGAATTTCAATCTATCCTTTTCCTTTTTGGGGATAAAAAGTAAAAGGGGCTAGGAAGTAGGAAAGCGTGTTCTTTTGCACTAAACATAAAGATCAGTCAATTGTACTTTTCTAATAAATATATTTATATTTTTAAATTGAATTATCATAAATTAAAAAATAATATAACTAAAAGTATGTTGTTTTACAGTATTATTGACCAACGAATTTGATCAACGGTTTATAAATATTTTAAACAAATTTAGCGATGTTTGGTTAATATAGATGTAAATATTTGTCGTGGAAAAAATCGTATAGAAAAGAAGAGTAGAACAAAGCAAGAGTAACTGAATAATAGTGGCCCAGGTCGGCCAATACTGCTATTTCTCGGTCGAATGTTTGAGTTAGTATTTATTGTGAGAATCTCTATCTCATGGGTTGTATTTTTATTTATTTATTTATTTATTTTTTTTGTGTCAACCCCCTTTTTAGATATGATACAAGAGTATATAGTAACTGTAACTAGGGCACTGTTCATCGGGTCATACGACTAACATTTGATTGATTGGACAGACGCATTTAATGCATCGTGCTAATCTATAAGTCTAAGACTGGTAGACTGGTGAGTTAATTGGAAGAGATCTACTTTTTCATCATTATCATCATTAGGCTGCAAATGACCTTTATTTTGCTGCCTTCTGCTCGGCCTGTCAGTCCAGCTCAGGTCAAAGTTCCTATCTTGAATTTAGCCTCGCTGCCTCTTTCGGCTTGGTTCTTTTTTGTCTGATGGCCAGTCTGCGAATCCAGCTCGACTCACCAGATGCAGGCTATCTTATTCTCTTTTGTGGGCTCATTTTTCAACTCGGGGGTCAACAAGTATAAATATGTATCTTTGGTAAAAAAAAAGGATGACTAGACAACTCACGCCACTTTACACCATCATTTGTGATATTCTTGTGATATATTTAAAAAAAATATATATTTTCGTTGTAATTTTCAGATGATATAAAATTTAAATTATGTCAAGTTGATAGATTGAAGTGACTAATAGAACCGGAAACACAAATTTAGAAACAAGAAAAGTGAATTTGCAAGAACTGAGTTTGAGTTGTCATATATATTTGCCTTTAAGTCGGATTTTTTTTTTTCCAAAACGATAGATTTTATAGCTCCAAACGTAAAACAATTACAACCGAAGGCTAATTAAAAAGCCTACAAACAACCCAAAGGTTGACAAGGAGGAACACAACTAACAAGTGCCCTAGACAAAAAAAGGAATAAAAGGAATGATACTCTAATCACCGACAGCGACAACAACACCGAGTCCGGTGGCTCGAGCCTCATTCCCCGCTGCAACCAAACAGCTAACAAAAGCAACTGATCATTGAACCCGAGGGACCTAGATAGCCAAAAGACAACCAACTAACTAAAAAAGACAAAACCAAAACAACCCAAAAAAGAAACTAGAAACCCGACCAAGAGAAAAGAAAGAAAAAAACAAAATAAGAAATAGTCTAAGAGCCGTGAGACTCCCTACTAGACAAAAGAACAACTAGTCCTCTACAGCCTTGTTAGCCAAATTAAACTCAAGTCTCCAAAGATTTTTAAAAGTCTAGAGATTCCTTCCCTTCCAAATTCACCAAAGAGTGAAAGCAGTTAGATGTGATCTGTCCTCTGAGATTGCTGAAGCTTTGATAGAACCGTTTTTAAAAGAATCCATGTGTTTGTTCGAGCCATCCAAGTGAGATCTTCCAAATTTGCTGGAATTTTGTGCAATGAAAGAAAAGTAGTTCAATTGTTTTAGGCCCCTCTCCACATGATTTACAAATAATATCTATTCCCAGCCCTTTCTTGCACAAGTTAGTGTTGACTGGCAAAATTCCTTCATAATACTTTCAGATGAAGCGTTTGAGTTTTCTAGGTCGAATTCCATGTCGAATTTTATATCAGCAAAATAATATCTTTAGGTCGGATTTCAGACAATGTTATATGTATATATAGTTGCTATTAAATCGGCGGAAGAAGGTGCGGCCCCCGCCAGATGAAGCGCACCATAAGAGGGTGAGTCTAGGTGCACCATAGTGAGGTTCCATCCCAAAACCAATTGGTGATGGGAGGAGTAGCCCACTAGGTTTATATACTAGGCTTATTTTTCTTATAGAATAAATGTGGGACAACTCACAAGTGATATTCCAACACGCCCCCTCATTTGTGAGTCCTTCGTAAGCCCAAGCCCACATAGCAGGCCGAGTATAGAGAGATAAGCCAAGCCCAGGGCATACTAGGTAGAGAGAGTCATCGCAGGTTCTAGGACAGGCCCGCTCTGATACTATATTAGATTTATATAAATCTAATATGGAATCAGAGCAGGTTTGCAGCAACCGAATAGAGTAAGTTCAACAGATAAAGCTACTTGCAATTTAACCACAGTAGGTTAGTGAAAACAAAAGATAATTGTGCATTCAAATCATGGTTTCTTATTCCAATCATTCTTACTTCATCCTTACTTGCTTTTCTTGAACCCTTTCTATGCCTGTCTTTTCTTTTTTGCTGCAGTTGTTTCTTGGTTGCCTTTTCCATCAGTTTTGGGCACTTTTCGATGTGAAGCAGCAGGTCATCGTCGAGCAGTTCAATCTCCTTCTCGCATGACGAGCAGAAGTGTGGCACAATAGTTCTAGCAGTTCGTTCTGATGACGACATCTTCACCTTTCTGGAAAAGTTCCCCAAAATTTTCTCTAAAGGAGCGCACAGTGAAGTATTTTGTGATAATCCCTTGTCTCACTGAGCGCACTATAAGAGGGTGAGTCTAAGTGCACCATAGTGAGTTTCAATCCCAAAATCAATTAGTGATGGGAAGAGTAGTCCACTAAGCTTATATACTAAGCTCATTTTTCCTATAGAATCAATGTGGGACAACTCACAAGTGATATTCCAACAGTCGCCTACCTAACATTTTGTCTACAATGATTAATTTTGAGAAGCTCTCCCTAAAAATTATCTCCTTATATGTGACAAACTAATATCGTGGAAATGAAATATGTACATATGTTATTGTCAAGAGACGAAATACGTAAAATTATGCTAGTAAAAAGGGAGGAAATTAAATTAACTCGGATTTATTAGAGCCGCCAGCTGAGCGGACAAGCCATTGCCCAATTATGACGCAAATGCACACCTAGCAAGGTGTGCCACAAATGAACATGTTATGTTACAAAATGAACATGTGTAAATCATGTTTGCACATATTCATTTTGTAACATAATATGTTCATTTTAAATTGTCCTGGCACATCTTTCTAGGTGTGCCAGGGCACACGGTAGTAGCACTGCAATTGTGGGGTTGCGTATAAAGTTAATGCTCAACTTTTTGTCTACACCATTATCCACGTCATCATCTTCTTTATTTTTAAAACTTAAAAAGTGGGCTGTAAACAGGTTGGTTGAGTACATACAAAGTGTTCAAAAGTAAGAGCATAAAGATAAAGATTAAAAGGGGAAAAAAAGACCAAAAGTTGTTTCCATTTAATTAACATGAATTCCACTTGCTTTAAGCATATTTAAATATTTGATATTATACATGGATTCTTATTTAAACGAATTTACTGTCGTGATGCTTATAAAGCATATTTAAATATTAGAATAGTACAATTTTTCAATTAATCTTATTATTAAGTGTCATACTTTTTTTAACATACTTAAATTGTTAATTTACAAACAATATGAATAGAAATATGACATTCTAGAATGTATGTAATTTTTATTTATTTATTTAAAAGTACAACTAGTCCAGCTACTAATTATAACTTCTCAAATTATGTTTAAGTGATCTACTAAATATATGATTTTGTGTTAATCCAATTCTTTTTTATAACTACCGATGCTTAAGATATGCTTATAATATTTGAAGGACTACGTTTTCAAAAGTATGAATCATTTGATTTAAACTAATAAATTTTAAGCCTACTCAATAATATCATTAGTACCACTTTTAATGAGTCAAAAAACCGGAACAGTCGTCGAATAATTCCACGTCAACGAAGATTAGATTAAATGACCTTCTGTTGTATTTCGTGATTAGATTATTTTTACCAACTTGTTCCTTATTTTCCCATTCTTTTTCTTCTCTTTGATTAAATGACCTTCTGTTGTATATCGTGATTAGATTATTTTATGTGGCCCACAGCTCATAGTAAGCTTATAAGTCTCTCCATATGAAATGGATGAAGTTAAATGTTATAATACTTGCCTAAATGAAACTTTTGTTTTCCAAATTTCAATTTTCACGTGTAAGCTTTAGCTTTTGGTCTGCAACCAATGATTTAGAAGGAATAAGCTGCACAAAGGGCCTCAAAAGATATTTTTCCTTTTTTCTGAAAATACAGTACAAAAAAGAGGCATGAATGGCTTAATAATTATGTGAAAATACAGTACAAAGGGCTTTAATTACTTGTACTTTTTAACAACTAAACTAGTACAGAGTCCGTGCAATGCACGGGGTGCATAATTTTAAGGTTATTTATCTAGGCTTATAATTATATACATGAATAAAGAAAAATGTACGGAATATATATAATACGTGACTCATGCGAAGCACAAGATATATTTATTTGGAGCATATTATATTATAAGATGCAATATTCAATAAAAGTTTATAATACGCAAAAAAATTGTACAATGTTCAAATACCCGTGCGAAGCACGAGATATATTTATTTGTTTTATGATTTGATAATATAAACAAATCTATAATTAACTTTGACAAATAAAACAAATAAATACTTTAGTAAGTATTTAATGTATATACTAAATAGGAATATATTTGGTATAATCAAATACCAAATATAATCAAATAAGTCAAAGTGTACATTTTTATTTGGTATTTGATTTTTTCATTATTAAAATCTTTTTATTATACTTACCTTTTTAAAATAAAACAAATAAATCAATTAAATAAATAAAATATTATAATACCAAAATAGTAATGGCATTTAATGCAGTTGACTTTTCTGGATAGTAAATGTAGTAAATAGAAATTCTTTTTATATAAGTATAGATTGTATAATACGGAAATAGTAATGCAATAAATGTTGTTGACTTTTCTTTATACTAAATCTGGTAAATGGTATACCTTTTAATATAAGTATAGATAAATAAAAATACTTAATGGTAAAGATGTTTAAAAACATAAATAAAAATACAAAAATAATATAAATATATAATTTTATTAAAAATTATGATATTGTTTCGACTAAGAATATGTTCGGTATTCAAATAAACTTCCTGTATTCAAATAAACTTCTTATCTCATAAGCTTATTTAGGTAGTTTTTATTTCAACTAGCTTATCAGCTAATTTTACCAAACACTTTATCATATAAATTACATTTTTTAGCTATAAGTCATAAGCTATAAGTTAAAAAAAAAAATCTAAAATATCATTTATAAGCTATTAGCTAGCTTAGCAGTTGGTGTTACCAAACATAGCCTATCTATTAATTTGTCTTACTAACAAGTAACAACCTTTTTTTCTTGGTCATTTGGAAAATGCTCAACCTACCAAGAAATATGTTGCAGTCCTAAAAGATATTTGCTTTTCTTTTCTTTTTCTTTTTTCCTACATTCATTGGAGCCTTTTAATCAACGTTAATCACGGTCCCGGGTGCCTCATTTGCACTTTGCTGAATTGCAAAAGTGAACTTTAATTATGGGATTACTTTAATAAAGCTAGCTTTATGTTTGATTAATTCAAAGAATAAAGCTACGTATTTTGACATAAATGGATGAATAAAATAATATGTAATTGTATCAAAATTTTATGTTATTGGACCATATATGATTCTAATTCGAAAGCAGCCATATTTTGTTGCCTTTGTTTTTGCTCCGATCCATGTTTCTTCACTTGGAAGGACACACTTTTACTTTTGCAGATGCCTTTAAAGAAGAAAATTTGTGTTATAAAAAAAAAAATACTACTTTTGGAAAAAAGTTATATCAAAGCGGATTGAGTAATGCTATAGAACCAACTTGAGTGACAACTTGGATTACAACTTAATGTGAATGCATTATTTTGCATTTACACGTGGATTGTAACTCAAGTTGTCATTCAAATGAGTTAAATAACATTACTCATCTTGAAAGTATTGAAGAATATGGTTAGAAAGTATGATATTTATTACAAAAGTAATATAAACTTTTAAATTGAAAATATTTAAAGCTCGATAATCTTGAAATGTAAAGAATATGGTTAGAAAGTATGATATTTATACAAAAAATTTCTAAAAGAGATATACAAACTTTTAATTTTTTTTTTCCCAAAACGATAGATTATATTATAAATCAAAAAGCACAAATGTGCGAATACACAACAGCCAACGACTGAATACACAGCAGCCAACAGCTGAAAAAGGTGGGAGAACAGGTCAGAAGACCGCCTAGAGTCCCGATTAGCAATGCTAGAATAAAACTCGCAACTACAACTAACCAACTAAAACAACTAACAACAACTAAAAAGACCCCAACAGAGTAATACACAAATGTCAGATTCCAATGGGATAATAAGGTGACACTCTGGTTCACAGGGTTCACAGATGCCAAACGACCCAGACCAAAAACACGAGACAACAAAGAGAATAACACAACCTACCCAGAAACATAAAAAATACCTAAACAAGCTACAACTAATCAACATCCCTCCCTCAGCAGAGACCTCCAAGATTGTCATCGAACAAGCCTACTACAGGATTAATTCAAAGCACAGGAGCCTCGCTCACCATGCCAAAGGCCTAGCGAACATGGAGACCCAAGCCCCGAAACACTACCAATAGCAGACCCTCACTCCAACCACAAAAACCACACTCATCCCCAACCCAACAAACACCACAAGCCGAGTGCATAGCCAACCCGAAATCACCGAAACCTCAGTGCATCCAGAAGCCGGACAGACACTCAAAACTCGTGACATAGCCAGAAAAAGGGAAATGTCAGTTCCAAGCCCAGCCGCCCCACCCAGACCGATAGAAACGGCCACGACCCGCCAGAATAGATAAGGTACCCATCGACCATAACCAAAAACAAGCCGAGACAAATCGGCAAAAGTAGAAGGCAACCATCACACAATATAGTGAAAAACTCACCTCCCACAATTGCCAAAACGCCGGCGGAACAGACCCGTGTTGATCGACGGCGAGATAGGTCCGAAGGCCAATCGAGCGTACCTTAATTCCAGTGTGAAGTACCGAGCCAATCAGTCCGACCACAGCGACCAAGACCTCACCCACTCACCTGCCGCCGTCCTCCGTCCAGTCCAAGCCTGTCGAACCTCCTGAAAGGCGTACACAGAAAGGGGATCTGCTAACGCTAGGAAAATCCGATTGCGAAGGGAACGGGAGGGACAAGGCCAAATCGTGGGTGAATGGTGGAGCACATTCTCCGACAATCCCGAACTTCCGCCGGGGGAGAACAGGAAGCGTAAGCAGGAGACCAAGGGGCGGCGATTCAAGAAGATCGTTTTAAAAATCGGACTATCCAAGAAAAATAATAGCACAAACTTTTAAATTGAAATATAATATTTTTATAATAAGCAAGATAAATAAAAGTATGCTATTTATAAAAAAAATGAATGTATATTGATTAAAATTGTATGACGGATTGATCTACACTACATCACACAAAAATCTATAAAAATCCTTAAAAAAACAAACTAGACTAAATAAAAGAAGAAAAATCTTTTTAATGAAGTGGAAAAGGTGACTAACCGAAGCTTGCTAATTTTATATATGATAATCACATTTATATAATGTGTGTGTATATACATACATATATATATATATATATATATTATTTTTATATGTTAAAAAATAATCAAGATGCATGCATCTTATATATTGTGCTTCTATTTGTTGGGGGTAACTACTGGCTAATCATGGATTTGCGCTTATTATCTGCTATTTTTCTTTTCTATTGCAACTGCCGTACCTAGGAAAGAAAAAAGATAAAAGTGATTTTAATATAGTATACTAGATCTGATAATCGAAGAAAAGGATGATGATACAGAGAGAAAGAGAGACGAGAGACGAGAGAAAGATGAACAAAAATCAGAAAATGAATAATGAAAAAGTGTGTTGTGAAATGGAGAGTCCAACCCTTTTATATTTAGGGTTTGCTAAATAAGTAAAATACAATTGTTTATAGTTGTTGTTTTATAAACAACAATTTTAACACAAGCTCTAAAAATACAATTTCCTATAGTTGCTGTTTTATAAACAACAACTTTAACACATCTACTAAAATAAAAACAATTGCTATATGTATGTTGTGCATGTTAAGTTTGGATGTAAGATACTGAAATGCAGGACCAACCAAAGCTTTTGTAAGGATATCTGCAACTTGCTCTTTTGAATCCACATGCTGAAGTTTGATAAGGCCTTTAGTTACCTTCTCCCTGACTAGATGACAGTCAATTTCTATATGTTTTGTTCTTTCATGAAAAACTGGGTTAGTAGCCATTGCAATAGCAGATTTACTATCACAGAATAAAGAAACAGGGGATGTGTGAGAAACATTAAGATCAAGAAGAAGGTATAACATCCATTGAATCTCACAAGATGTAGAGGCTAGTTGCCTATATTCTGCCTCAGCAGAAGACTTACTAATAGTTGCTTGCGTTTTAGATTTCCAAGATACAAGTGATTGTCCCAAAAAAATTGAAAAACCAGTCACACTCTTCCTTATGTTAACACAAGAGGCCCAATCACTATCTGAAAAAGCATGTAACTGAAGTGAAGAATTTCTAGAAAAGAGGATTCCCTTACCTACTGTACCTTTTAAGTATCTCAGTAATCTGTATGTTGCATTGAGATGATGAACTGTTGGTTTGGATAGGAATTGGCTGAGGGTATGAATGCTGAATGTAATAAGGCCTTGATATTGTTAAGTATAGTAACCTGCCAATGAGCTTTCTATATGCTATAGGTTCTGTCAATTCATCATTCTCAGTGCAAGCAGTTAGTTTAATAGTAGGATCCATAGGAGTGACTGCTGGTTTGCAGCCTAAAAAACCCGTGTCAGTGAGAATATCTAATGCATATTTTCTCTGACACATGTTTATCCCTTTATCAGAGTGGGCAAATTCTAAACCAAGGATATACTTTAAAACACCCAAATCTTTTATAGTAAAACAGTTATCAAGATGAGTTTTGATAGCAATGATATGATTTAAATTATTGCCAGTGACAATAATGTCATCAACATATACTAGCAAAGCTGTGAATGAGGAATCTGAATGCATGGTAAACAAAGATGTGTCTGAAACAGATTGCACAAAACCATAATCAATAAGACACTTAGTGATCTTAGAGAACCATTGTCTAGAAGCTTGCTTGAGACCATAGAGGCTTTTTACTAATTTACAAACCCTGTTATCAGACTTATCAAGATACCCTAGAGGGGGTTTTATATAAACTTCTTTCTCTAATTCACCATGTAAAAAGGCATTGTTAACATCAAGTTGATGAGTATGCCACTTTTTAATAGAAGCTATAACAATTAACAATCTGACAGTAGTAATTTTTGCAACTTGGGAAAAAGTTTCAAAATAATCAATTTCTTCTTCTTGTGTATAACCTTTGGCAACTAATCTTGCCTTATATCTTTCCACAGTACCATCAGATTTCTATTTTATTTTGAAAACCCAATTCCAACCTATGCAATGTTTATCTTTGGGTAAATTTGTCATATCCCAAGTATTAGTTTTCTCTAAAGCCTCTATTTCATTTCTCATAGCAACCTGCCATTGTGGATCTCTGGCAGCTTCTTTAAGACTTTTAGGTTCAGCAAGAAATTATATAGATGCTGTAAAGCATGAATGTAATGCAGATAAAGAGTTTGTGGACGGAAAATTTGAGATAGGATATAGAGATGTTCCAGAAGTGCATTGAGAAGAAACTGTTGAGTTTGATGAAGGAATAGAATGTTTGTATATGTCAAGGTAGGCTGGGGTTTAGTTAGTCTGGTTGATATTCTGATGTTGGGTATGTTTGTAGGAAGTTGTGGAGAAGTAGGTGGAGTATTTGATATAGGTAAGGTATTCTGTGTAGGATTTGTATTCTGTATAGGAGGGATGGGAGCTGATACATTGTTCTGTTCAAAAGGAAAAGGTTGAGGTAGTGGAAACAATGTATCTGTATTATCAGTAGAAGGGTTAAGATCAATGTCCTTAAAAGGAAGAACATTCTCATAAAATTGCACATTTATGGATATAAATGTTTTCTTGGTATCAAGGTTGTAAAGTTTGTAACCTTTACAACCTATGGGATATCCAAGAATTATGCACTTATGGGCCCTTGAATCAAATTTACTCCTATTTGCAGTGAGAGTAGATGCATAACACAAACTACCAATGACTCTGAGATGAGTGTATGTAGGTGGTTTGTTGTTTAAGAATTCAAGTGGAGATTTTTTTTTTGTAAAACAGTGGATGGTACTCTATTTATGATATGTGCAGCAGCTGAAATACAGTCCATCCAAAATATTGAGGGTAAATGTGCATGAAACATAATAACCCTAGCTACTTGTAATAGGTGTTGGTGCTTTCTCTCCACTCTCCCATTCTGTTGGGGGGTTTCAACACAAGTAGTTTGATGAATGATGCCATTAGATTGGTAAAAATCATGAAGAAAGAACTCAGTCCCATTGTCAGTTCTAAAGGTTTTTATTTGTTTTTGAAATTGAGTGAGAACCATGTTGTAGAAATGAGTGAGACCATTTTTAGTATCAGACCTTAGCTTTATGAGGATAAATCCAAGTTGTTCTGCTAAAGTCATCAACTACTGTAAGAAAGTATTTATATCCTTCATGAGAGATGACAGAAAATGGTCCCCAAACATCATAGTGAATAAGTTCAAAAATAGTAGAAGATTTTGAGTCACTGATTGTGAAGGGTAACCTTTTTTGTCTAGCAAAATGACATATATCACAAGATAATGAGTGCATAGATGAGCACGATGAATCAACCATTGGTAAATGCATCAACTTATTATATGACAAATGTCCCAGTCTGTGGTGCCACAAAGTATTGTTCATAGAACTATGCTTTACAGGTAAAGGAGAGTTTATATGTAAATTGCATGAAATAGCATTAACAAAAAGACATGAGTTAACAGAAGAATCAGATAAAGTCATATGGTAGAGGCCATCTTTTAAATCAGCAGAACCAATAATTTTGAGAGTTGTCAAATCCTGTAAAATACAATGTGATGACATGAACTGAATCACACAGTTTGTAGTGGATACTAGTTTGGAAACTGATATCAAGTTGAATGTGAAATTAGGTACAAGTAAAGCATCATGCAAAATCAAGTCACTTGATAAAATAATTTGCCCAATTGCACATGCTTCGGTGGTATTACCATTTGGTAAATTAATTTTTATATTTGTAACAAGTTTGAGATTTGTAAACAAACTAGCATCACAAACCATATGATCAATTGCACCTTTGTCTATAATCCAAGTACTTTTCGTAAAATTTCTAGACACAGTGCATATAAAGGGATTAGGAGTACCTAAAGCATTATGCACAACTGTTGCTACCATTGGACTTGGTTCTGTGACAGATTTAACTTCCTGATTCTTTTTTAAGGCTAAAAACCCAAGAAAGAGATCATTGGTCATGGAAGATGCATCATTACAAATGTTCTCGGGATTACTGGTTGAATGAGCGAGGTTGGCAGAGTGTTTAGGGTGAATTCTGGGACCTTGGGACCAGTCCATTTCGGAGGGTAGCCATAAACTTGATAACACTTGTCTGAGGGGTGGGGATAACCACAATGAGAGCATTTTGGTCTTGGCTTCTTATCTTTGGAATAAGGCTGTTTGGAAGAAGTGAACTGAGGGTTGTTTGGTTTAGCTAGCATAGCCATAGGTTCAGAAGCAATAGAAGAGTTATGGAGGGTTCTTTGGGGTTCTTCTTGAAGTAGTAAGGAATAGATCTTTGCAAGGGTAGGTAATGGGGATGTGAGTAGGAAATGGCTTCTGAGAGAGGCATAGGAGTCATTCAAACCAATGAGGAATTTCATCACACAATCATTTTGTTGGGATGCAGCCATCAAGTCAAAGATACTACAAGTACAGGAAGCCAAAGCACCACAATTACATTTGATAATAGGTCTAAAAGTTACATACTCATCCCAAAGACCTTTGAAAGCATTGTAATACTGAGTAACAGACAGTGAACCTTGAGTCATTGTGTTTAGAGATTTTTCTAATTGAAAGACTCGTGGTCCACTATTCACAGCATATCTTTCAACTCATCCCAGACATCCTTAGCAGAATTGAAAAACAACAGAGATTGTCTAATATCCTTAGAAATCGAATTCAACAACCAGGACAAAACTAAATTATTTGCCCTCACCCAAGAGATATACAGACTATTGTCTATAGTAGGAGAAGGTGATAGCAGAGTACCATCAATAAAACCGCCTTTGTTTTTCACGCTGAGGGCCATGAAAACTGTGCGGGACCAACTGACGTAATTCTCACCGTTGAGAAGCTCAGCGACGATGAGAGCTCCTGGATTGTCACTCGCGTGAAGGTAGTAAGCACTGGATGGATCATCGTTGGAATTTGAGTGGTCGCCATGTGAAATTAACCGAGATCTAGGAGATGTAGATCACAAAATCCAAAACAGATAAAGATCGGGTTTTAGATGTTGAAAACCCTAAAAAAAATTGAAGATCTCCGAGATGGAGACTCGATCGGAACAAAGAACAACAAGAGATCTATGTGCGGAAGCGAAAAATCACTGGATCGTACACGACTGATACCGTATTAGATCTGATAATCGAAGAAAAGGATGATGATACAGAGAGAAAGAGAGACGAGAGAAAGATGAACAAAAATCAGAAAATGAATAATGAAAAAGTGTGTTGTGAAATGGAGAGTCCAACCCTTTTATATCTAGGGTTTGCTCAAGGCTAAATAAGTAAAATACAATTGCCTATAGTTGTTGTTTTATAAACAACAACTTTAACACAAGTTCTAAAAATACAATTGCCTATAATTGCTGTTTTATAACAACTTTAACACATCTACTAAAATTAAAACAATTGCTATACATAATGTTATTATAGTATAATGACGTAATGGATGACTAAAAATAATATCAATGTTTAATGATTTTTCATTTTTAAAGGTGATATGGTATATTGATATGTAAAAATTTATATCATCATTTACTCACTTTAGCATGATATCCAAAATAAAGATGCGATAATGAGTGTTTATTTATTTATTTTTTCATTAATAGAAACTCAATTTAGTTAAAGAATTAATTGAAATTTAGTTAAACTCAATTTAGTCCTTCAAATAGTACTAACTAGTGTGTACCCCGTGCGATGCACGGGAACAATATTAAATTAACAATATTATAAATAGACCTCGAGTTTGAGTCACTCAATGGCGGAAGTGGAAACTACTATTGATCCTATTTAAAAAGAGGAAAAAAAATAATTATAAATTAAAGAGGAGGATAAAAAATACTTAATAATTATAAATTAAAGATTCGGGGTCAAACAATGTAAAATTATTTTGTATAAGAGAATATAAAAAAATTTGATCACACACCATTTCAAAATTATTATTATACTTTTTTGTATGGTTAGCTTATAATATTTGTAAAAATATTAGTAATTAGACCGATGAAAATTAGCTTCTTAAGGTAGATAATGAATTTCTAGTAGTAATTATGAATTGGTTTCTATTTTATTTTATTTTTTCAAATCTCTATAGATAAGGGATGAGACGTGAGACTTATGCAATGAGATTTTGTAACAAAAGAGATAAGCTCGTTTAGATTTATACTAAGAATAGGAAAAAGAAGAACAAATATTTATTGTCAAACAACGGTTTTGATAAACTAAAAAACAGGAAAAAAAGAAACAAATCTTTTCACAATTAATGAACCGATTTTTTTGCCTATTCAGGTTTGTCCAACAATTACTATATGTAGGATATATTTAATGATTTTGGCGGGAAAAGGTTTCTAAATTTGTAAAAGGGTTATTCTTTTTATATAATGATAGATGATCAATTTTATGCAGTGCAAATCTTACGTATAAGAAGAGTTTAAAATACCAATTTGTGATATGAAAAACTATATGACAAGAAAATATTGTGTATAAAAAAATAATTAATCTGATTATTTGTAAATTTTAGGCCTTACTCTCGGACGTACTTCCTTATCCGGCCCATTAGACTAGTGAATCGAACTCTTTCCTTGATCACATCAGTTAGCGGACAATTCACTAAGCTTGAAGAGGGCTGCACTTTGATTGAATTATATTTCTTTTCAGAATTGTAGTCAAACTATCAATTTTAAGAATTCGAAAATTAAAACATCTTAAGATAAATAAAAATTAAAAATAAATGAAAAACTTCCGTAAATTTTTGTACGCCACATTGGTAATTAAAATAAAATAAAAAATTTAAATAAGAAACACCAAAAAAAAAAAAAATTAAAATAAAACAAAGATAAAAAATTGTAAGTTTCTGTCCTAGTCACATACCAAAATAAAACGAGTCAAGTCCAGAAATTTAATATTATTTTTCTATTTCTTTTTAATTCTAGAGTTTTGAATTGATAATTTTATTTTTGTGGGTCTAAAGTGATCGATTTTTATCTTTTAAATGTCGAATTAATAATTAACTTATCTTTCAAAACCTATATTTATAGAAACTATAGTATTACATTGATAATTTTAAATCTTCAGAGTTGTGAATCAATATAATTTATCTTTTTGCTTTGCACAACCAACATTATTAATTACAAATGTAGAAAATGAACGTTTATAATGAATTAATTATTAAAAATAGTAGGATATGTTGAGCTTAAAGATGCCTTAAGGTAAAAATATTTTGTTCCATGGTAATCGGAAAGAAGGAGCATTAGTGAACCATTGGAGCATCCTTTATAAGTTAGAACACATGGGTGTAAGTTCTTAATGGGCCAAAAACAGTTTTTCTATTAACTCATGGAAAACGTGCCTTGGACATAATTTTCGGGCAATTTACACTAATACAGAGTAGTTACTAGTGTTTTCCAAGTTTAAATAGCAAGTAGAATTATTATAAAATAATCTGGCAAACCAAATTAAAAGACAAAAAATACGAAGAGTCGTGGTTCGTGGTGGAAGTTAATAAACTCCCAACAGACACTTTCACTTATTTATATTCATTAAAAAAAAAACGAAAAATGAAAACCTCCATCCATGAAACAAAAAAACGCATTTGCTATACTTTGTACGGAGAATTTAAAGAGAAGAAAAGAAAGTGTCACTGAAAATTGATTTATCAAGGAGTCCGAGCAAGCAGAGTGCAAGGAGAATAAAATTGTAGCTTTGATAAGAACACGTATTCTTATAATTCTTGTTTTCAGTTTGTATTCTTATAATTTATATATAAATTATAGTAGATTTATATATAATTCTTATTTTTAAGAACATGAACTATAATGAATTTTATATTGATGGAGTGGCTTAATGCCTAAAATGGCCTAGTACAGCAAATCCATATAAATTTGCTTTGTCTGATAAACTCAATTAAAAAAAATAAATAAGAATCATATATGTTATTATGGTGAAACAGGTGATGGGAACTACACTGATCTTTCTGCATCACAATGGTCATTGGATTGATTTGCAGATATACACTGACTATGACGTATGCGGTATTGTAGTCAATAATGACTGTAGTTTCAGTGTATTATGTGACATTATTGCGGATAAATTGAAGATCAACTTAGCAGATAAAAATTTGATCATCAAGTACCAAGTCAAAGAGGCATATCCATCAGTGGAAATTGAGACGGACAGTAGCTTAAAATTTTATCTGGAACTGAAGCAAAGAGAACCTGATTTTACAAAGTTCCCGTTATGCATAACCATCACGCGAAAGGAAGTCTCAAATTTTGCTGTAATGGAACATGAGCATAATTGTCACGTGCAGCCATTGAGTTTCATGAAACCTGGATTCAAATTTGGATCAAATAAATGTAAAGAAAAAATCCTTGACTTTGCACAGTCTGCAACTAATGTAATGTTAGCGCAAGCCGAACACACCGCAGCCCAGCTTGAAAATTCTACAAAAAGTGGTTGTGTAGGTAATATTCCTTCACCTAGTATGCATGGCTTTATGATGGAGAAGATGTACGGAACTAAGAAGGAACTGCAAATGACTTTAAGTACTCTTGCCCTCGAACAGAAATTTCAGTACAAAGTCGTGAAGTCCTGTCCAAAGCAATACTACATAAGATGCATTGATGACGCATGCAGTTGGTACATAAAAGCTTCAAGTGTAGGTGATTCGACGTTTTTCAGAATAAGAAGCACAGAGGCCCAACATACATGTTCTCTCGATATAAGGATGAATGAACAAAGACAAGCTACATCGAAACTTGTGGCTGAATGCATAAAATCCAAGTTCTCGAACATAAAAACATCTTATAAGCCAGCTGACATAATCAGGGACATGAAGGATGACTACGGAATTAACCTTAGCTATAAGAAGGCATGGAGGTCCAAAAGAGAAGCACTAGACGAGGTGCAGGGCAACCCGGCCGAATCTTATGAAGTAATTCCTCGATATTTTGAACTATTGTGCAAGTCGAATCTCGGATCGGTTGTTAAGCTCAAAACTACAGTGGATAAGCACTTCATGTATCTATTTATGTCTTTGAGTGCTTCAATTAAAGGATGGCAGCATTGTCGGCCGATAGTTGTAGTTGACGGAACATTCTTGAAGGGTTCATATGGAGGGACGCTTATAACAGCCAGCGCACAAGATGCGAATGCACACATCTTGCCATTTGCATTCGGTGTTGTTGATTCTGAAAATGATAGCTCGTATGAGTGGTTCTTCGAAAACCTTAAATCAACTCTATGTGCACGGCCCAACTTATGTTTTGTAACCGATCGACATGAAAGTATAGCAAATGCATTAGAAAAGGTACCAACCAATTTAATTTATGCACAGAAGCAATATTTTGGACTGTTTGTTCTTAGGTGTTACATAGTTTGATACAATAGACTTTTTTTTTTTGTAAAAAAATAATAATATTATTTAAATCAATTTGGAATAAAGGTTTCATATAAAATGGTGAATATACAAAGTAATTCATAAAGAACTGAAAAAACTGAAAAGTATATAATTTAATTTTCACTGTTATTAAAATATTGCCTTCGTCTCTAATTCAAATGCTTGCTCTAATATTTCCCTGATTCCACATATTTATGTTATGGTTAAATATTTTTCTCAAATAACATAGAATATTCATGTTCACAGGTTTATCCAAGTGCATCTCATTGTGTTTGTATCTATCATTTGTCAAAGAATCTAAAGACAAATTATACAAAAAATTCAGATGTAGTTAAGCATGCTTTCGAGGCAGCGGCACGAGCGTATACGCTTGAGGAATTCGACCACCATATGGATGTGTTGAAAAAAGCAAATGAGGAAGTTATACCATACCTGAAGGAAGTGGGATACCATAGATGGGCAAGGACACATTGTTTGAGCAATAGATTCTTGACAATGACCTCTAATGCAGCAGAGTCCATAAATTCAGCAACGAAAGTCGCTCGAGAATTGCCTATAATCGCTTTTCTTGAATCTTTAAGATCATTACAACAAGGGTGGAATGTGAAAAATGGAGACGAGGCACGAAATACATTCACAACACTCATGAAGCGTGGGCACCAGATGCTTGAAGAAAACTACAGAATAGCTGGATGTATGACGGTACGAATTATAATATGATTAATATTTTGTTTTATTTTGCAATTACTTATTTTTTTAAATAACTTAAAGGTACACAAGGCAAGTGATCGGATATACAAGGTTTCGTCAGGACAGAGATTTTATGTGGTTGATTTGGTAAAAAAAGGTTTGTTGTTGCAATCGGTTCCAAATGGATGAACTTCCATGTCCGCATGCTCTTTCTGTTTTAGAGGCAATAACGAGGACCCACTCCCATATTGTTCGTGGTATTATCGTAAAGAAAGCATGTTGGCTACATATGAAGAAACAGTCTTCCCTGGTGAAGGTGACATACTAGAAAAAGATTACGCTGAGATGTCACCAAACATTGTACTACCGCCATTTGGTAAATCAAAGTCTGGGAGGCGAAGAAAGAAGAGACTTATTTCGGAATGGGAGTACAGAAGGAAGACTCGATGCAGAAAATGTGGCCAGAAGGGGCATAATGTTAAAACATGTCATAATCCGCCCAAGATGTGAATTTGAGCATTCATTTGGTAGAAAAGCTAGAAACGTTTAGCTCATTGATACTTGATTGAGGAACACATGTTTAAGTATTATTTTTTTAAATTCAGTATTTATTGAAGGTTTTCTACTGTTCTGTATCGTTTCTTTTAAAACAAATTTTCACTCCTTTAAGTGAAAATTTATACTTCCACTAATGTCTTCGACTTTGAAATTTAGTCACACTAATGTAATTAGTTACAAATAATAGTACAGAAGCCACTAGCATTTCAAACCTTTCTTTTCCATATCAAAAGAACTAAAGCACCTAAAGTGATGGAGAAACTTCAACAGAGTTTAGAAGGCTGATTAGCAAAATGTCTCTTGCTTCGCCTAGAGATGCCGACAACAATGGAGCTAAACCGACGAAAATTTATGCACAAGAAGTCATACATAAGTCAATTGAATAAGTTGTTTAATATTTTTGTAATCACAGTACCTGGTTTTCTGTTATATTATGAAATCCTGATGGATATGGTTTTGTAAGCATGGGAATTAAACAACAAATTTATTACCTTAAGCTTTTGTATTTAAGTTATTCTACATGATACAAATCTTGCTCCTTTAGCTGGGCGATATTGAAGATGCTCGATTTTGAGGTAATCATTAGCCGATAAATTTGAATCTTCGATTATTCATTTACTATTTTTTTTGATTGATGAGGTGGTTATAATGATGAAACGGGAGCATCTCTGTATCATTGGCATAAAGATGGGATTTATTAAGTTAATTATATTTAAGCTTCTGCTTGTTATTCCTCTGTGGTTAACATGTACAATACCATGTTTTAATTTCCAACAGGACTTCTTGGTATAAAAACCATCTTTCATGTCCAATGAAGTTTTTATCCTTATTCTTAGATAAATGTTACATATAGTGTATGCATATAATGAATTCCCAAAACAATTATTAAAGCCTAAACAAGCAAACATTATGAAAAACAAGTGCACCAAACTAAAATGCTGTAGATTTTTTTATTAGAAAACACTTGCATTCATCCTGTTTCAGAAAACCAAAAAAATAGAAGAAACATAAAATAGAACTTAAAAACTATTTAGTCTCCTTTTTGTTCTTGTTATCATACAAAACCATTCTTGCATCATTGGGTAAAAGACCTGGGGATTCATCCGCACTTTGGTAACCATGTTCCAGTTTGAGGTTTCCATGCTTGAATAGTAAAGTAGCTAAACGTTTTCTGTGTAAATAACAATCAAAATCTCGAGTAGGCATTTCGGTTCCAGTGATAAAGTGCTCTGCATATGATGCCACAAACAACCCGGAATCGCTGAACAAACACGACAAATATAAGATTTGATGTGAAACCACCATATGAACCTAACCTATTAATTTATATATATATATATATATTNTGGATAGCCTACAATTATATATATATATATATATATATATATATATATATGGATATTAGTCTACTTGAGTCTTTCTCCTGGCAACCCCTTAACAATAACAATATCGAAAGGCTCGGTAATTTTCTTTGTCACATATCGCCAATTCTTCTGTTTGATATCATATCGTATTCTTATAAAATCCAACAAGGTCCAAGGAAAGTGGTAGGATATCTGAGTAGCACTTCACAGATTTTGCAACTTCGGAATCATCATTTACCGACCAACGTGAGTTATAAACATAAAATAATCTATCAACAAATGAAAGTCTGCCAAGGATCCAACGGCCTACTTTGTCTAGCTCAATGTATATCGGGAATAGAACGTGATAAACTTCAAACCATGGTTTGCCGCATATTTGTTTGTAACCCATTATATAATAAAAAATGAGGTCAGAGACATCAATAACACTTTCAGAAGCATGCTCAATATACCTCAAATACAACGACTTGATCGTTTCATCAAAAAATGGATCGGTGGTTGTGTATCTCACAGCTATTTTCAAATTTGAATACAACCCGATCTTCCTCAAGTAGTAGAAAATAACTTCAATATGCTGTGAAATGGAATAAATAAATTAATAATATCAGAAATATGTAGTAAGAAACAAACAAGTATTGAAAATTTTAATATAATAGTAGGGACTAACACTGGCTTCCCAAAAATATCCCAGCTCGAAGAGTGTATAAAACCATGCCTTATCACTAATTTGAGCCACATTAAAATCAAACCCTGGATCTATAGTTTCATGCTTCTTGTCATAAAAAATAACACTATGCAAAAACAAATATATAATTATAAACATGAGAATTAGTAACATTTAAAAAATAAATTATAAAAAAATAAATGCAAAAGAATTACCCATCTCGCTTCATATTAGGATGTTTTAGAAGACCCTTACGAATCCACAGCTCAAACTCTTCATCATCATCCTCAAAAAAAGAGTCCAATGGACATGACCCGTGAATCCTATGTTTCGCAATCACTTCTGTACAAGACTTTTGGTTTTCAATTAACAAATGAGTATTCATCTTCCTACCAATAAATAGTGAAGCAATTTTATTAATAAGTTACTGGTTTTGCAATCAGTTTTATTAACAAATTTAAGCTTTTATTGAAGACAATTCGGTTGAAAAGAAGTTACTGATTTAAGTTTTTATTGCCTATAATGCAATTGAAAGACTCTTTCCCCTGTAAATAATTATTTATTATTGTTTAGCACAATTTCCCTTAAAAAAATGCTAAAATCAGTTACTCTGACGGTCTCACCCTGTAAGTTTGGGAAAAAACAATTGAATGTATAATTTTGTTAAAAAGAAAAATAAAACATGTAGGTGGAGTCATTTCCTCATAATTTTCTCGACAATCTAATTATTGGCCTTGACCTTTTGACGATGGGCTCGGATTTGAGTAATCTGTACCAAGGATGGATATATTGGGCAGTATTGGGCCGTATCCTCCGGACTTCTTGCTGGAGCTGGAGCCCTAACTCGGAACCTCGCCTATTTGGATGTTGTTTGGGCCTACCATATAGTTTTCAAATAATAATACAGCTAAAAAAGTTATAAATACTATTGAAGAAAAATAATAATAAAATAAAATAAATTGTGGGTGTATATAATATAAATACAAAAAATAATAATAAAATAAAATATATTGTGGGTGTATATAATATAAATACAAAAAATAATTAAAAGGAAGCACAATGAATATTAGCGGGCCCTTCAACAGGAAGAGTGGTTCACCCAAAAGTCAATTTGAGAATAGTGTGGGCCCAATCACGTGGAATCTAAATGTCTTTTAAATGTCACAATTAAGGGCATTTTAATTAGCAACTATATTTACATTGTTCGTTCTCCTTTTGGCTTGGATATGATATATCAATAATTCAATATCATGGTGAGGAATTCCAAGTTATGTTTTTTGATTTTTCTCCTTTTCGAGCCATCCCTGAAAACTCATCTTTTTAGTAAGTATTCCTTTTAGGAAAAAAAGAAAAAAGAAAAACAATAATTTGATAAATTTCTTAATAGGAGCCAACTAGAAATGGATGTAAAGAAAATAGCTAGTAAAAGAATATTACGAGAAGTTACTAATTAGTAATTATACATAACGGTATTTTATCTTCCTGATCGATCTGTCGAAAATGAGAAACAAAGAAAAGACTGGATATTTTATCATCGAACTCCTTTACTATTCGTTCAATTAATCAAATTGTAATATTTTATTAATCTCGTTTGGTACTATTCGTATAACAACAAAATTGACTAGTACTTAAGAAATCTCTTATTTATTAATATTATCTCTCATACCTATATTGTTTTTAGTTTCGTAAATTGGATAATATGATTTTACAATTATATTTTTATTTTTACCCTTTTTTTGTTTAGATTTTGAAGAGTAGAGAATTTAATCTATATATATATATATAGAGGAGCAACAAAGCATTAAATTATATTATCATGCATTAAATTTTATTATTCCTCCAAAACTTTCAACATTCAATTTTATTAGTTTTCTTCATTAAATTTTATTATCCCTCCAAAATTTTCAACATTCAATTTTATTAGTTTTTACATACCACCTAAAACTGTTACATTCAGATTCCAAAATGATGTTGGGGTGTCTATCCGTATGGAACTCGCGGTGGGGCTCGGAGTGTTTCCGGCAGGAGGAGGTTCGGCTTGTGTGTCTGGGTTTAGTTAGGCCTCGATTGCAGTTTCTAGATCTGGATTGAGTCGTGCGTCTATTTTTCTGTTGGGACCGTTCGCGTGTGTAGCTCGGTCGTTTGCTGCGGATGTGGAGGGCTCTTATTTGTTAATTTTTTTTCTTTTGTGTTTTATTTGTATGTGTTGTTTAGTGTTTGTGGTGGTTTGTGGTTTTTTTTGGTGTGTTAGTTGTTGTGTTGTTGTGTTTTCTCCTTTTGGGAGCGTGTTATTCTCCTGTTGGGAGTTGTTTAGTTGGTTCTGATGTGGGTGTGTTAGTGTAGTTGTTTTTAGGCTACCTCCGTGTAGGTGTAGGCCTCCTAGATTCAGCTGGTTGGCTGTTTGGCTATTCTAGCTGTTGTCTAGCTGTAATTACGTTGTTTTGCGTTTTTATATAATATCTATCGTTTCGAAAAAAAAAAAAGATTCCAAAATGATGTAATGATCATTCTTCGATATGATCTGACAGGATTCATGCCTATTTCCTTTACACTTTACTTATTTGTTGAATGAATGTAACAAAATAATTATTTATATATGTATTATATATATATATATGTGTGTGTGTGTGTGTGTGTGTATAGGGGATGGATCCAATGAGTCCACCTCTTAAAATGTGGACGTGAGACTCAATCTTAGCCACTCATTTTGTCTAGATCATGAATTTATGTTAATCATTAAAATATACATTAATTAAATTATAAAAAAAATTAGTAGTTGACTCCGGCGTTGACCGTTGACTCCGGCGTTGACTTTTGACTTCCGACGTTGACTTCCTGCGTTAATCGTTAACTTCCGGCGTTGACCCGTTGACCTTAGTATGTATCATGTATGAAAGAATAATTAAAGATAACTAACCTAACAACAACAAACAACTAACCTAACAACATCAGACAACTAACCTTGCAACTACATTTAACTGACCTAGCAATAACAGAAAACTAACCTAGCAACAACAGAAAACTAACCTAGCAACAAGAGACAACTAACCTAACAACTACTTAGAACTAACCTAGCAACTACTTACTAACTTAGCAACAAGATAGAACTAACCTAGCAACAACAGACAACTAACCTAGCAACTAGACATAACTAACCTAGCAACAAGATAGAAATAACCTAGCAACAACAGAAACAGACGTAGCAACTAGACATAACTAACCTAGCAACATCAGACTGGACGCAAGGGGGATACCCGTCGGATACTGTGCTACACGCGAGGGGGATCTCCTTCCCCTCTCGGTGTGTGTGTTGTTCTGAGACTGGACGCCATAAGACCGAGACCTTTACCCACTTTTTTCTAGAGAGTAAGATTGTGAGGAGAGTGTGGGAGCATTTTGCCACTTGGACACATATATCCCTACCCACCACATACAGTTTCTTGAACTTCTGAGTTTCTTCTCACAGAGCACACACCATAGACACGTGGGCTTCCTCATTCCTTGTCTGATCCTTTGGTTCACCTGGACATAAAGGAATAGTGCGAAGCATAGGGATATTACATTTATATTTTATCACATTGTTTTGCAGGTAGAGAGACACATTTCACTCCTCATCGCATTGGGCAGGCTCACGGCCCGAGACTGGACAGGCTGCAGGCCACCCCATCGCTACATGGTGGCCCCACCACCGCCTGTTCGGCACCCTCGGCCCAGAGCTGTTGTTTGGCTTAGACCTGACTCCCCGTGGGTCAAGCTGAACACGGATGGCTCCTTTGATCGCCACACTGGAGTTTCCGGAGGAGGAGGCTTGATCCGGGACCATAGCGGCGCCCTCATCACCGCCTTCCACGCGTCCCTTCAGGCCTCCTCGAGCTATGATGCAGAGATTCATGCATTACAGATCAGAATTTAGATTGTTGTCCACCTCTCTAGCCACATTTGGATCGAGCTAGATGCTGCGGCTGTAGCCACCCTTTTGACCTCGGGCCACCAGGGCTCGTGGCAGATTCAGCACCCGCTTATGCGTATTAGAGCTCTACTCCGGTCTGTCCATCACAGGATCACGCACATTTTCCGTGAGGGGAACAGACCTGCCGACTATCTGGCCAGCCTTGGCACCACCATACCAGACACACATACATTTCAGACCGACATTGCTTCACTCCGCCTTCGCACTCTTGTACGGATGGACCAGCTTGGATATCCAGCTTTGCGCTTTCAGTAGTTTAGGATTTTTTCCTTCATTAGTCTAGACATTTACTTCGGGCATCTGTTAGCCCGAAGATCGACTTTGTATTGTAGTTTCTGTCTCTTTTTCGTTTTCGGTTTTTCCTTTTTGTCTCTTGTTTTTGATTTTGGGTAGTGAGACTCTGTAAACTATTGTATCTTGCTCGTTGATATTTTGGGACCCCGATTTTGGGGCCCTGATCTATGCACAGGTTGGGGATCCAGCCCAATCCCCCGCCCTTCCGGGGCGTTGTTTGAGACAACTAATCTAGCAACTAGACACAACTAACCTAGCAACTAAATACAACTTACCTAGCAAGAACTAATAATTAACCTAGCAACTACATAAAACTAACCTAGCAACTACAGACAACTAACCTAGCAACTACCTGCTGACTACCCTGGCAGCCTTGGCGCCACCATACCAGACCCACACACGTTCCAAACCGACACTTCTCCACTCCGCCTTCGCACGCTTGTACGGATGGACCAGCTTAGATATCCATCGTTCCGCTTTCAGTAGATTAGGTTTATTGCTTTCATTAGATTTGACTTTTATTCCCGGGCACCTGTTAGCCCGAAGATAGACTTTGTACTGTTATTTCTTTTGAGACTTTGTTTTGCTTGTGAGACTCTGTAGACTGTAGACTGTTTTTATTTTGGGCCCCTGTTTTGGGGTCTTGATCTAAAAAGAAAAAAACCTAGCAACTAGAGAGAACTAACCTAGCAACTACAGAGAACTGACCTAGTTGGAAGGTTAGTTGTCAACGGTCAACGCCGAAAGTCAACGGTCAACGCCGGAGTCAATGGGTCAAAATAATATTTAAATAATTAAAATAATAAAAAGAAAAGAGTAAATCTTGGCCACACATGATGTACCAAATCTTGTGGTTAAAAATGAGTTTCACGTCCTCACTTTAAATAAGTGGATGCATTAGAACCAATCCCTATATATATATATATATATATATATATATATATATATAGAGTGGTCAAATAGAAACTAGTCCTAGTGTGAGAACCGAGAGAACTGTATTTGATGCTATTTTTTATTGTGTATGATGCTATTTTTGATATCACATGGTGCTATCATTTTCACAAATGTTTATATATATTGTGTTGCTATTTTTCATAAAATTCATCCTGCTTAAAAATAACATTAAAACATATTAATCATAGCATTTCATACAATTAAAAATAGCGGTTCTCACGGTTCTAACGCTAAGACTTGGTTCTCATTTGAACCACATCCTCTATATATATATCCACCTACAAGAAAAAATAATATATCTAATTGTATAAATCATTAATAATGAATTATATTTCAAACACCAATATATCTCATTATCATGTTGCCGTATTCTAATTTTATATATTTTTTCTTATTCTCAATCCAAATGTTATGGTGCAATATTATGTTACTAATGTTATTTAACTAAAATGCATTACCTAATCAAGAAAAATTATTAATCATTATATACATACAAATAACTCACAATACTTTATTTATAATTGTGCAAATGCACAAGTCGAATACTAGTATATATAATTGCTAGCAAACTTCATTTAGTTTTATTCCAGTAGCAATTAATAAAAATATGAGTTCATTTAATAAAATTCTTGCCAACATTTAATAAAAATAGATACATCATTTAATAAAAGTATTTATGATACATCCAATAAATTAGTTACACAAACCAAAGATTATTATTATTAAATATTTAATATGTAACGGTTTCATATACAATATTAAATACAATCTGTTTTTTTATACTATATAAACATGTCACGTTTTGATAATATAAAGATACTTAGAGAAGTTTTGGCCTCCAACTAATATATCTTTTTTTTTTTTCGAAACGATAGAAAATATTATATAACAAAAACGCACAAATGTGCAAAGTACACAGCCCATGGCTGAATAATACAGCCAACAGCTGAATAAAACTGGGAGGACAGGTCTAAAAGACCGCCTAGAGACGACTAGCAACGCTAGAAAAGAAACTCACAATAACACAACACCAACGAATTAACTGCGGAACGACCCCCAACGAGGTAATGTGGAACGACCCCCAACGAGGTAATGTGGGACGACTCCAACGGAGTAATCCCTCGCACAGGGGCCAAGTGACCCAGACCTAAAACACAAAAACAACACGGACACAGATACAAAAACACAAACACAGACAACACGATACAGACAAAAACACAAACTAAAAAGACAACAAAACATCTAAAGACGACACATAGTGCCCTTCCCCAGCAAACAAAGCAGAAAAAAATAAAAATAATAATTGATCAAATATTTATATTATTTTATTTTTACTAATGATCAAATCTTGAAAATGTGATATTTTTATTATCTATAATTTAAAAATTTGCACATATTACTTATAATATTTTATTTATTTATGCATGTGCCCAGGATATGATTACTAGATAAACCAAATGGACCCAATTAATTACGGATGCAGTTAATAATTTGTCTCAATTAATGACGACATCAAATTAAACAACAAATACGTCCAAAAGACAAGTGCCAGAATAGATTAAAGTAACATTGTACGGGTTGAGCAATTAGAGGTTAGCCAGATTTAATTGTTGGCCAATCACATATTTTTTGATTTAATATTTATATTTTCATACATACGTTATATGTTCCAATATAAATATAATTTTTTATTCCCAAAAGTAAAATATATTGTTTCATGTAAGGATTGATTTATGCAAAAATTTATGAATAAAAAACCATGATAGTGAAAATAAGAATGGGTCAGGAGGACCATAGGAGCTAACTTTATGGGAAAGGGAAAGCAAAAAACTAATGTGTTGAAATTAAATGAAAGTGATTGAGTAACAACTACATGTATATCAAAAATTTCGTTTTAAACTTATTTAGGAACAATATTTGCTGGCACCAATTAATTATATGTTACTTTTGAGTTTTGGTGGAGGGAAAAAATAAAAAAGAATGTTGTTGAAATGCTTTTGTCTTGTGGGTAGTATTATTTACCGCCCCCTATTTTACTACTCACCGTTCCCTTGGACGATTTTGCCATTTTTATTTTTTCTAAACATCTCAGAGGAAAGTGTACGGTGAAATGTCGTCAAATTCGGAGGTACGAAAATTCTGTGTCCGGCCGCCGGAACCGGACGGCTCTTAGCCCGTCCGGCCGCCGGAACCGGACGGATTATAAGCCGTCCGGCCGAACTTTTCGGACGAATTAAAAGTCGTCCGAAAAGTTCGGCCGGTCGGACGGGCTATGTCCGAACCGGCCGGCCGGACGACTTAAAAGCCGTCCGAAAACGACGGCCGGTCGGAACCAGTCCGTCCGGTTCGGCAGGCCGGACAAATTTTTTTTTTGTTTTTTTTTGTTTTTTAAATTATTATGTTATATATTCGAAATAATTATGTTATAAATTGGACTATATTATTATGTTATAAACTGATGTTAGATAGTATCGTGTTAAGAGTAACAAATTATTGTGTTACATGTTATAGTTGATTATATTATAAATTGGACGTTAGATATTATCGTGATCGTGTTAGGAGTTACAAATTATTGTGTTACATGTTAGACTTCATTATGCTATAAATTGGACGTTAGATAATATCATGTTATGAGTTACAAATTATTATGTTACATGCTAGAATTAATTATCTTAATTTAACATGTTCTAAAAATATAAATATTGTACTATATAGTAGGAGTCATGGGAAGATTTTGGAGGAGATGGTGTTGATTACAGTCTGAGTTTCGATACCTGTACATTATTTAATAGTGGTCAGGACGCTATTGAAGCTACAAAACACCAGACAATGCTGAATGGTTTCCTATTAATAATTTCGAGCCACAAAAAGAAAACGGCCAGGCATTTGAAGTGCCATAGAGGCGAACGGTACAGAGGCACAAGCGGAAATTCTAGAAAGACAAAAACGAATAAGTGCGGCTGCAATTTTGAGATCAAAGTAAAAAAGGTGTCCGGCGCTCCATACTGGAGGATCTGTAGATGTAGCAATAAAGAGAAGGGCTACCATAACCATACATTTGCTGTGTATCCTGAGGGTCATCGCCAGTTGAGCGGCCTCAGCGCTTCATCTAAGAAAATTGTTCGTGATATGACGGACGCTCAGGTGGCCCCGGCAAAAATTATGGCCGCGCTGAAGGAAAAGAATCCGGGAGACAACGTTCATGTGCGACATGTATATATATTTATATCTTGTAATATATGTTTTAATTAACTTTTTGAAGTTAATTATAATAATTAGTAATTTTTTATATGTAAAAATTATTGTAATAATTAATAAATTTTATTATATTTACTAATGTATTATTATTGTGATAGTTAATATTTTTTTTATCAAATTAATCGCATTAATATACTTTTTTATTTATTAATATAATATTTTTTTGTTTTAAATTATAATAATCATTATAATTAACGCTAATCGGTGACAGATATATAACTTTAGAGATAAGCTGCGGAAAGAGAGTTTCGACGGTAGAGACGTTCCTTCCTAGCTTATGCATTTGGCCGTGAGCAGCGAGTATACAGTTTATGCAGAATCCGATCCGAACACGAAAGCGTTGACGCATATATTCATGGCCCATCCTGCGTCGATCAATCTATTCCGGACATGTCACTGATATGTCGGCATAGATTCCATGTATTAAACCAACAGGTCTGTTACTTTATAAATACTTTATTAGTATGAATCTTAAATAGTGTGTTTGATTAAGTAAACTTTTATTTGATTATATTTTTTGTCTTCTTGGTCTCATTTGCACAGGTACAAGATGCCGTTGGTCGAGATGATTGGGATGACACCGTGCAACCAGAACTTCCTAATTGAGTATGTGCTCATCAAGGACGAGAAAGAGGCCAGTTACGACTGCGTTCTAGAGAAGTTGAGACTACTGATAGGCCAAGACGTATATCCTTATGTTGTTGTCAGTGACAGAGAGTTGGGTTTACTCACTCCTATTCAGAGGCATTTTCCTGAATCAGCCCACGTACTCTGCACGTGGCACATCAACAAGGATGTGGAAGACAAAGCCTACAAACTATTTGGGAAGAGTAAAAAATTCTCGGAGATTTTCACGCACAGTACGTGAAAGGCGATTGCAAAGGCCAGTACGTTCGATGCCACACCGATGCCGTTGCCGACCTGCACACAAAATATTCGAAGTCTCCAGAGCTGAAACGGTATGTGGAGAGCACATGGTTAGGGCACCGCGAGAAGTTTGTGAAGGCTTGGACCGACCGAGTGACACATTTCGGAAACACAACTTCCTGTAGGGTGGAGAGTGCCCACTCTGTGTTGAAGGAGTGGCTTCACACGTCCACCGGCGCGCTCGATACAATTTGGCAGAAGATTAATAAGCACATTAATAATCAAGTGACTGAAATCAAATACGTACTGCAATTTTTAAATGCGTTATTATATTACTGCATTAATTAATTATAATCTAACGTTATGTAACGTATTATCAGGACGGCACTTGAGGCCTCGAGATATAAGAAGAATACACGGTATAAGGGAATCCTTTTCGCGAGCGTGATACTGAGGGTCTCGCATTACTGTCTGAGTTTATTGGACGCTGAGCTTACGAGGATGCACGACTTGGACGCTGATGTTTACACTAGCTGCGGCTGTGTATTGCAGTTCACTCATGGACTTTCTTGTGCATGTCTGCTCCGTAACACAGTTGATTTCAACATTCCGATTGATCTCGGAATGATTCACCAGTTCTGGAGAACGCTACAGATATTAGAGCCAGGTAATTTAAGGTTAATGTTTTATTTATAATTTTATATTAAAATACATTATTTGGTTTAATTCATTGACTTTTTTATCGTATACTTATAGGGACTGGTCATCAGAGCCAGGCGAGCCAGGCTGCATGGTCAGATGCGGAGTTCTTTCAGACGCTTGTGAGTGAGGTTGAAACCCGCGATCCCGCGATGATGCGGTACGTGAATCAGTTCATGTACAGTCATCTTTATCTAGACCAACAGGATAATGCGGAACCTGAGGTTAAGGATAACCCGCGAGGTCGTCCCAAGAAAACTAATTCAATTAAGCGTAAACCATCTGCTTTTTAGTACAACGATAGATCGCGAGGTCGGAAATCGAGTCGTACGACCACTTCTTCGCGTGGACAGACAAGTTCGTCTTCTCAACAGTCACAAGGGGAAGCAGGTCATACATTTTTTTTTTGTAAATATGGCTGAGCGTTAATTAAAGTATTTATATGATTATATAAATTGTGACGTGAAATTATTATGATATTTATTGCAGAGTTTAGACCGACAAATATATTTGGATTTTCAATGTGGCAAAATATCCCCTGACATATGTTGGACTATATAGTGAGTTACCTGAATGTGGATGCGGATGGTAACTGCGGATTTCGGGTCATCGCGAGTCACGTGTATGGTCACCATAAGTACTGGGCAGATGCAAGAGAAAGCATTGCGAAGGAGGTCGACAGCCACCGTGAATTGTACGGGTACATCTATTTTAGAGATATCGACGCCGGACTCCGTCGCGTAAGGTGGGCCAACATCCCTTGTGGATGGGCTCACTGGTTCGAAGTTCCGCAGGACCTCTACGCCGTTGCGACCCTATTTAATGTGGTTGTCGTTCTGTTGAGCTCTGGTCCGCGAGGTGGGCAGCACGACTTATTCAGCACCACAGTGTTGCCTCTCATCGCATGATCATCGGCTAGAGGACCATGTCGTGAGATTGCCATGTGCCATCTTGGTACCGTAGCACACTACATTCGTTTAGATTTGACTCCTGATTGTCCATTACCGTCTATTCATTCCATGTGGTTCCATAATCGAGATCAATCGGTTGTGGGTTGGGAGGATCAGTACGAGGCTAGGTTGCGATTGTGGTATACTGTTCAAACAAATCCTTCTTGAATAAAAGAACGATATTATTCACTTGTGGTATGACGTTTCTCATTCAACTTAAGTTTAGCAAATAAAAAAAAAATGAATCAGTTCAACTTAAGTTTAGCAAAAAAAAAAACATTCAACTTAATGATTTACAATAAGAAAAAAAAAATCTCATTCAACTTACTTAAAAAGTTTAGCAAAAAAAAACATTAATTTGAATGATTTATGTACTAAAAATGACAAAAAAAAGTACCATTAATGCGATTTTCGATTGCCCTGTAACACGAACGTATGTTCCTGTGCTCGAGACAAGCTCGTTCTCCTGAGTCGACATCGAGCTTGTCTTGAGCGCAGGAACATACGTTCGTGTTACAGGGCAATCGAAAATCGCATTAATGGTAATTTTTTTTCATATTTAATATAAACCATTCAACTTAATATCTTACAAATAATAAAAAAAAAAAAAATCATTCAACTTAATGTTTTACAATAATATTTTAAAAAAAAACATTCATTACATCATTATTGGGCATTGTCGTAATCCAACTTAAACTTAGCCAGTTCTTCTTCGACTTCCGCCGCCACCAGACATTCGCATCCCTGCTGCCAAATCGATGTAATGCCCAAAAGAT
>BKCP01000001.1:325724-338352 GCA_008636005.1 Striga asiatica
CAAAAAAAAAAAAAAAAAATTACTTGTGAGTTGGAGACTCCTTGCCCGGTGCGTGAGGATTGTCCCGCCATTTTTTCGGTTTTTTCGGATTTATTACGAATTTTTTATGTTTTTAAAGTTTTTTTTGAAGTTTTTATGTATGTGGAAGTTGATTGTGAATGAAGTTGTTTGTTATATTGAATGTTAAATGCTGTTTTCAGATTTTATTTTATTTTAATTTATTTTATTTTATTTTTTTATAAAAAGGACAAAAATGTCAATTGGGGGTGTGGTATTTAGCAAAAAGGGTGCAGTATTTAGCAACACCCTATGATAATTGTGACATTGTCATGAATAAATTATATATTTTTTAATGGTTTGTATCTATTTTACTATTGATGTCAATAACTCTTTTGACATGCTATAGGAGAAACTGTTCAATTGCCATAGAAGTTTAAATTTAATGTTCAATCAAAGATAATAATTTAATTAATGTTATCCATATTATGATAAATAACGTTACTTTTAATTTAGATACTTCTTTTATTTCTTTATAACGGAAATTTTGAGACCCTAATTATTTTGTTCTTTTAAGATACAAAAATTTAAAATTTTATACAGTTTAAATGATGCATTTCTAAACTCATTAAGACTTGTGGCAACGATCAAGCATTTAAGGACTTGCAATGTCAACAAATTTGCATCCAATTGAGTACCCAAAAACATCACTGTCAATTAAAAGAGATGAAGACGAAAACTACTGTTGGCGTAATAAAAACAAGGTACGAAAAATGGCAACACGCCCCGTAAAACATTGAAATTTCAAATTTTTGTCATGCCATCTCTCAAATCTCAATCAATCTCGAATTATCTTGAAAAGAATTTAATGATTTAATTTGGTAAATAAGTGGCGCGGAATAAGGTGGCTCGAGGCTTTATTCATCAGTTTGATTATACAATTTGAATGCTGTATATAACATTCAAATTGTTTTGAACCCAAAATAACATTTCAATAACTAAACTGATTTTTATATTTTAATTAGTGATTGCTGTTGAAAAGTGATTTTGTCACGGATTTTACGATTTCAAATTGGTAGGGTTTATGTATCGAAAACAAATAAATTAGCATGTATTATAACATTCAAATTGTTTTGAACCCAAAATAACATTTCAATAACTAAAGTGATTTTTAAATTTTAATTAGTGATTGCTGTTGAAAAGTGATTTTGTTACGGATTTTACGATTTCAAATTGGTAGGGTTTATGTATCGAAAACAAATAAATTAGTATGTATCATGTACAATGCATGGAACAATATAATGTGAACCTTAAGAAAAGTATTTCTTTGAAACAAATATAGGGCAAGTTCTCTTAAAATTTCTAAGTGATTTTTCATTTTCCTCCTCAGTCTCTATACCTTTATTTCTTCATTTCAACTCCCTAATTTCTTAATTTTCTTCCTCTTAACTCCCTAATGTTAAAATTAAATCAAAACTAAAATGCTTTATTACATCATCCCACTAACATATTATTTTATTTGTTTTCTCTTCCACCAACCACAACACATAATAGTATTTTATTATCTTTTGATCAATCTTCTTCTACACCCTTTCTCCCTCCCTCCCGTCACTCTCTCGTCCTCCTCTATTTCCGGCGACTGCTTTCATTTTTTTTTTTTTTGCAGGTCGGTCTCTCCGGCAACTCAAATCCGGCGAGAAGAACTCCGGCAACAACAAATTCGGCCAAAGAAGTGATTCCGACGTCAAATTTGTGCGGCTAAGAATTCATTTTTTCCGGCAACATTCGTGCTTTTTCCGGCCAGAATTTGAAGTAGCAAGTAATATATGTATTATATGAGCATTTTGGAGTCCAAAAATCATGTTTAATTCATATATATTTGGTTAATTTGTTTGGGATGAATTTTGAAAATTGTTGTTCATATTAAACCTAAATCAATTAAATTGATCAAAATCTCTTATTTCTTGTTTATGTATACGAAATTGATGCTATTGTTAAATTGTGTAATGTGTTATTCACCCTAAAACAAGAAAATAATGTGGGAATGATCATTGTACCAGTATTCTTGATTATTGTACCTCTATTTGCATGTATATAGTACCACTTTAATACTGTTTTGTACCATATTTTCCTGGGAAATGTGAAGTTTTTTTTTATTTATCCAAATATTGTTAGATACATGGAAGGGGCACAAAGTGATATACTAGGGAATTGTACGTACAAGAATGAATTGTTTATGTTCTCTATGCACATTGGAGTCCAAAAAATCATGTTTAATTCGTATATATTTGGTTAATTTGTTATGATTGAATTTTGAAAATTGTTGTTCATATTAACCCTAAATCAATTAAATTGATCAAAATCTCTTATTTCTTGTTTATGTATACGAAATGGATGCTATTGTTAAGTTATGTAATGTGTTATTCACCCTAAAACAAGAAAATAAGGTGGGAATGATCACTGTACCACTATTCTTGATTATTGTAACTCTGTTTGCATGTATATAGTATCGCTTTAATACTTTTTTGTACCATATTTTCCTGGAAAATGTGAAGTTTTTCTTTTTATTTATCCAAATATTGTTAGATACATGGAAGGGGCACAAAGTGATATACTAAGGAGTTGTACGTACAAGAATGAATTGTTTATGTTCTCTATGCACATTGGATCAACGCTTGGCGAAGTGTACACTCTCATATCAAAGAGGTGGCCGAACGTTAATTTCGAATCCGTCGTGCTATGTTATATTGCGCCAAAAGAAAAAAAGAGAGTTACTTTGTTGGATGATGAGGATGTGAAGAACATGATTCGGTTACACTTTTGTTGGAAATTAAATATTGTAGAGATAATTGCCATGGAAAGAAATGAAAGACGGGATGATGGAGTTTAATCCTTCCCGATGAACATGAGCAGGTAATGTTGTTTTCATAATATTAATGAATTTATTATTGAAATATGGTATAGTCGTATCATATCCTAGTTCATTAATTCTTTAACTAGTTCCATTATTTATAAATGTTTGTATTATTTTGTCATGAACGCAAGAAAAACGTACAGTCTGATGATTTGTCGAAGGGAGAACATGAGTTGTTGCAAGATAAATCGATCGATTCTTAGAGATGTTGCCTCAAAGGAGAGGGGCAAATATTCGCTGGGGCCGACGAATTTCGAAAGTGTCAAAACTACGCAATTGCAAACAAACGGTCCTTTACGNCCCCCCCCCCCCCAAGCCACGTGGATCGTTCACGCATGATTTAGTTGAGAAATAGTGGAAGTTAAAAATATAGGTAAATTTTAGAGTAGTCATGTATGATCATTCAATGAGATGAAGTTTTAATGAGATGAAGTGTATTACTAGTGTTTTTTCATTAGTGTGTTGAATTCGTGACCAATTTGCGATTAAACTTAATTAAACACATTTTAAGTATCATAGAAACTAATGTGAGAGTGATAATGAGTCATATAAACATCATTTGAGACCAAAATTTAGTGTTTCTTTATGTTCATCGGAGTTGGTACTAAAGACCCGATATCTGGTACTAAAACACCAAAAGCTGGTGCTATCTTACTCTAGGTCTGGTACCAATTTTTGCAACTGTTGACCAAAATTGAAGTAATCCATTTTCGCTGACCAAAAGTAGATACCAATTGATTAAAAACAGGTACTACACAGAAGAAGAAGTGGTACTATTTCTGTCAAAACTGGTATCATTTTAGTAATCGTGATTTCTTTAATCCTCCATGTTCACCATGCATGTGGATCGTTCACGCGTGATTTGGTTGAGAAATAGTGAAAGTTAAAACATATAGGTAGAATTTGGAATAGTCATGTATGATGATTATATGAGATGAAGTGTGTCATTCAATTAAATGAAGTGTATTAGTAGTGATTTCTCATTATTGTATTGAGTTCATAACCATTTCACGATTAAACTCACTTTAAAATATTTTAAATCTCATAGAAAATAACGTGAGAGTGATTATTGATCATATAAACATCATTTGAGACAGAAATTTGGTGTTTTTATGTGTTCATTACAAGTGGTATTAAAGACCCAATATTTGGTACTAAAACACCGAAAGATGGTACTACATTACTTTAGGTCTGGTACCCATTATTGCAAATGTTGACCACAGTTGAATAAGCTATTTTCGTTGATTAAAAGTAGGTACTAATCGATTAAAAATAGGTACCGCGTAGAAGAAGATAATGTACTATATTGGCTAATACAGGTACTATTTTGAGAATCATGATTTCTCTAATCCTTCATGTCTACATGACACGTGGATCGTTCACGCATGATTTGGATTGCTTGCTTACGTGTGTTAGGAATCTATATGTGCTTATCTTGTGTAGAGATCTCAACTTTAATTAAAGCGTGATGATCTAGTGTAGAAAGCTCGTGCTAGATTACCTAGGATCACTATGCTCGCATGTTTTCTCTTTGATTATTTTCTTTTTCTTGAGTCGTGGAGATTCCGATAGATCAAAGTTTCGATCTTTCTCTCTATATTTGCATTTTTCATCATTTGCTCTAGATTTTTAGTTTAATTTCATGAAACTCCAATCCCTTCAAGCGAGTAGAATGTGTAGGACCCCATTTTCGGTTATGTGACTTTGTAGTGAACGAAGCTCCGAACAGTCTTCCTTTGAGAACTACCCGAGTCGGGTAGCTCGGTTACCACATGCCCAAAAATACTACAAACATTGAACAGGATCCCAGAGAGCAGAAGTTCATTTTATATTGATCGTCGTAAATGAACTAGGCCTCTGTTAATTACTGTGTTCTCTTAACCCGTAAAATATTAAACAAGTATATATATATTTAGTATATATTACTTTGATTCACTTGGGTGAGGTTCAATTCGTTGAATTAATATTCCTACTGTTTTGGGTAATATTACTATATATATTATGTGCTGTTAGGATATTTACGGTCACCATGTGCGTTAGTTTGATGATGTCCCCGGAGTGAGTTCATGAAGGATTGTTATGCTAAACCCTACAGGTGGATTAAATTCGGCATAATAAGAATGTAATGAACGAGCGCTAGCTTCGGTGAAATAATAATAAATTAATTAATTATTGATTGTCAGTAATCGAAATAATTAAAGGACATTATATCTTAAACGTGGGGAGGTAAATCGAGTAATTATAATTGGAGTCTCAAATGTAATTTGGGCTAGGAAAAGGGAGTTCAATAATATAATGTTAGTGGCCCATTAATATTATTTAATTAATTAGAGGAGTGGGTTGACCCACAGTTGGTCTAATTAATTAAGGAGCCCTATTCCTAATCTCCTAAGGGTCCCTACTGTAGCTCTATATATACATCATTAAGCTCATGAGAAGAAAACCAATCTCTCATAATATCGATATACACGCCGCATCATCTCTCTCTCTCTTTCTCTCTCTCTCTCTCTTAGTTCTCATTCGAGCTTTATCTTCTTCTTGTTGCTCCACTGGTACAAATTGAAGAAAGGTGTTTGAGTAATACAGTAGAAGATCCATAGGTAATCGAGACCCGATAATCTTCTACAGAAACCGATGAGTCACGACCCGAAGCAGCGACCCGCCTGCCCTGCTGGAGCTCCGCCGTGACCTAGCCGGACTAACTGCCAATCGCCGCTGCAGATCGCGACACGACCCAACCAACCGCAACGACCAGATCGTGACATGACCCGGCAAGGCGAGCTACCGACCCACACAACGGTATCCGATCACCCGACCCAACCCGGTTCACCCGTTTGTGTGATCCAGTTCCATTCGTGTGTTGTGTACGGTCATCCGGAAGTTCAGCCAGATCGCCAAAAAATTTTAAGCCGTAAGTTCTCTACGTCAAACCTTTAGATCCGCTACGCATAGGTTTACATTTGCTATTGAATTCGTGATTTGTACATAACGAGATCCTCACAGATCCCAACACACCGTGTGTCTAATGGTGTTCGTCCGGTAGGAATATAGAAATTGGCCCGAAGGTCCTTCGAGCTTCAAACGAGGCGATCCGAACGGTTGTACATTGCACACATGTCGCTCCATAAACCATCCGAGCATATTTATTTGAACGCACATGAGAAGTCAAGACTACCGTCCCTCGGCTCTGAGTAAGGGCACTTGTTTGCATCTCGGAGGAATAATATCCATGAATTCACAAATTTCTCGACGAAGATGCAAGTATTAGCTTGAAAATTCCAAAACTGGGCCCGAAATCGCCAATAATATTCCCCTTAAACCTCGACACGACCAACCTTTTCAATCAATAACCTCCTCGGTGAATAATGTCTGTCACTTTCCTTCACAAACATTCGAAACCTCGGGTGACCCCGGTGACCACTTTCAACAAGAAACCAAACATCTGGCAAGACGTGCCCAACACCATCGACGAAACACCTCAATCAATCAATTTGACTCACCAATACAACTACTCTGACATGAGTAGTATTCCACATCATCCCAAACCACCAATGACAAGAAAAATCAAACGATAAATGTTACCTTAAAGCTCGCCGAAAAAATATGGTTTCAGAATGTGGAAAGAGAGATAAGCGTGGCTAGGAGCTTCAGTTGCTGAAAAATGAACTTCCCATGAAGAATCCATGAAGGTTTTGCTAAGAAAATGGCGGAAAACGGCGAACCGAGGGCTCGGTGAGTAAATTTTGGCCAAAAAATAGCTCGCCAAAAAGTTCACCGGATCCGACGAAGGTGGCCGGCATCGGGGGTGCCTCGGCGAGAGGATTCCAGAGGTGTCCTCGGATTTTTGTGGGTCCTCGTGAGTCGCTGGAAGAATAAAAAAGAAGATCGGTGAAATTTGTAGATATAGGATCTTTTGCCAGAAAATGGAGGTTACTTGCCGAAATTTTCGCCTGAAATTCGGATATGTTGTTGGCGCCAAGGAGATCTACAAGTCGATGTAAAAATTTTCATGATCGGGGATGGTTGGCCGGAGGCAGTGGCGGCGCGTGGTGGTGGTTGGCGGCAGGAGAGCTTGTGGAAGAAGGAAGCTGCCAGGTGCGCCTGGGCACTCACCGGGTCGCGAACGCGCATTGGCTGGTGAACTCGAGCTCGCAGGGTCTCGAAAAAACACAGAACAACACACTCACTGACACAAACTACAACTCCAACAATTGGAAAAAAAGACATGCTCCCACAAGTGGAGAAACACGCTCCCAACAGGAGAAAAACATAAAAAGTAAAAAAACCTATAACACAGAAAAAGCACGAACACAGAAAAAACAACTAAGAAAACAACAGCCCTCCTCACCAGCCGAAGGCACTCCGAACCAACACCACTCGAGTCAAGACCCAGGCGACCACCCGACACTGAAGCTAGTCCACGACCCACACGCAGCCAAACAAACCGACAACCGTCCAAACCCAGCACCAGGACAAGAAGATGAACAAAGGTCGAAGCCAAATACTTGTCTCAGCCTGATCGCAAAGAAACAGCAACCGGAGCCCACCTCGACACCATCTCCCGCGAGCCAACACGTCCCGACCACTCGCCACGGCCGACCGGGAGATGGCAAAACGCTGCACAATAGAGACTGTCGGCCCGCCGGTGATGCGCCTTCGCACCTTGAGCAGAATCCGAGCGGTGGGGAGCGAAGTGTCGTTGGAAGGGAGGCGACGACTGAGAAAATTAATCAGCTAGGTTATTTTTCTTATGATTTGGGGCAGCTAGGTTGTTTTTATTATGATCTGGGGCAATAATTTATTGAAGTGATTTATTTTGTTGAATTTAAGTAGTTCAAAATTCAAATTATTCAATCAGCTTTACAAAGACAAGTGACATAATACATATGTAACTGGTTTACACCACCAAGTCGTCACCCTTCCTTTATTGTATTACAAAAAGAGAGAAAAATAGAAAAGAAAAATAAATTCTACTCAATAGATTTCTCTACCATGAGTGACGGCGAAATATTAATATATCCACTTTTCTTTTCAAAAGTATAATATAATTATTGTGAGCCCAAATAATTACGAAGACTTCTAAAGGAACTAATTAAGTTTTAACATGTCTTTCAAGATAACATTAATTATATTATGGCTTGCTGGATGCCTATCGAATAATTCATGGTTGATTATATTAGATAGTTAATGGAAATAATAATTTTCATTAGTTGAGTTTAAAAGTGTTCCGTGAAAAAACTAATATTTTATTATATATACATGCACAAATGTGAATAGTGTATTATAAGTTGTATATATTATAAGATAATAAATTTATAAATTAAATAATGGTATCATATTTAAAGGCTTAATTATTGTGACAATGAAATTCCAATGGAAAATTCCAACGGAAACATATTATAATGGAATTCCTACGGTAATTATAATATATATTCTAATGTTAATATTTTCCCTTGAAAATTTTTAATGAATTCTAGCGAAAATTTCGACAAAAATATTCAATTAAAATGAGTTTTTTCATTAGAATTTCCTTTAAATTTTGACAATTCCAACTGTTGATTTACCTATGGAAGTGGAAATAAAATTCCAACAGAAATTGCATGTTCCAACGAAAATTTCTATGGTAAAAAACTGATAGAAAAATAAACATTGGAATCATCAAATTTCATCTAAAATCCAATAAAAAACTCATTTCAACGGAATTTTTTTTTTGGAATTTTCGTTGGAATTAAAGAAGGTATTTACCTAAAATGAAGAAATTTTTATTCGGAGGTGTAAACGAGTCATCTTTTCAGTCTTCAAGTTTAGATTGAGCTTTTATCGAGATGAGCCTATAAACGAGTCCGTGTTTGGTTCATTTATCAGTATTAATGAGTTAAATTAAGACACATAGAAGTTCAAAAAATTAAGTAAAACTCATTTTTTCGAGCCTTAATGAGTCAATTTCGCTGCAAATGGTGAGCTAAACAAGCTTGAGATCGATTCGTTGATCAAACAAGTTGAAATGAGCTTAAGCGTTGCCTCGCTTCATTTAACTAACTCACACTCAGCCCTTTATATAACCTAGGAATATTGATCATGAAACGAGATAATGTGATATAGCTCCAGCTCGCTAGATCGGGACTAATACGTCATAATTAAGCAGGCCGATCTGCTTAAAGATAACCCAAGTCGGTTGAGTCAAATCGAGAGGTATGGAGCTGACCGAGCTACCCAACTCGATCACACTATAGACGATATTGGACAAATAAGGTTTTGATATGAGATATTATACCTAAAGGAGTAAACCGGTCCACTAGGCCGGTCGAACGAGTCAAGGAAAATGTAACATGCCGTCTTGGCCGAACAGGATCGAGCAGAGTGGTCGTGGTTGAGCACCACGAGAACAATGTACGAGGGATTCCAGTACAAGGAGAACAGATCGGTCCCAGGTCCACGGGGGATCTGGTCGAAGATCGACCTGTCGAGCAAAGGGTCATTTGATCGACCACTTCACAAACTGAGTGCAGTCAGAGGATCGACCCAAGAACGGTCGAGCGCAAGAGCCTTCGAGGAGATTTCATAGGAATCTCTACCCCATGTGCGGAGGACACGTGGCGCGACTTGATTGGTGTATGACGATAACCGTCTTTGATACCCGCACACTGTGTATGTACGAACGGGCAGGCCGGACAGTTTTGGGCAGCTAGCTCAACTAATCCGGGCAACCTCTAGAAGCAGGTATCTCACACTTATATATAGGGATGAGCTTTACATTTTGAGCACGATTTATCCAGTCTTACTCTTGATAATTGAGTAAAGCTTATACTGACTTAAACATCAGAGGCTCTTTATTTTAAAACCCCTCCGGTGTGGGAGTTCTTTACAGGTACTCGGCATTCAACCGGCGAGGTGGTGGTTCGAGCTAGCCGGTTTCAGCCGGTCGGAGGTTTTGACGTACCAGGTCTGATCAGGCTACTTAGCCCATATATACTTAGGATGATCTATTTGACCAGTTGGAAAGCAGACCAAGTACATGCGATCTGATAACTTAAGAGACATATTGGCCTCAGTAAGTCGACCTAAGTAAGAAAGGACCCGCGAGCACGATTGAGCATGAATAAGTGTGAATGCTACAATGTGAATCTAATAGTGTGAACGCAATCAAATAAGGATTAACGTAAGCACGTCAGGATGAACCTCGGGCAGTCCTTGGGCAGGATCTCCATAAATCTGGACAGTCCTTGGGCACCAAGATACATAATTAATTGGACATTAAGGTACTCAACCTATATAAAGGGATAAGGTATAACTGAAATACTCTCTTTCCAATCTCTGAACATTTTTAAATATTATTTTCTATGAACATTCTAGATATTATTAACAATCTTCTTCCTGTTTCCGATCACTGATTTGGGCGTCGCAGTGCTTACACCGAAAGCTCCTCCCGATCTTTGATTTGCAGGCTATCAGCTATACTTGAGTGGTCGAAGGTTTCCAGTCGGCGATTCAAATAGATCCTTAATCTGACATATCACCATGTATAACAAAAACTATATTGAATCATATCTACAATGATGAATTGGCATACATTTTAAATGTAATTATTTTAGGATACGTATCATTATATTATCTGTAAGAATCTAAGGTAAAACGGGTGCGGTCCCACGCAGATGAAGCGCACCATAACAGGGAAATCCAGATAAAGCCCAAGTGAGATTCAATCACAAAACCAATTGGTGGAAGGAGGAGTAGCGCACTAGACTTATAAGTTAGGCCTATTTTTTCTGTATAAACGATATGAAACAACTCATAAGTGGTATTATATTCTAATATGCCCCTCACTTGGGAATCCTTCATACGAGCCCCAAGCCCAACTGGGCTGGGTGGCGGGTACGTGATCGCTCAAATGATACATAGTGCGATACAGCCAAAACAAGTTATTTGAGTAAAAATAGCTACCTCGGAGATAGGTAAACTTATCAACAGACTCTGGAAGTCTAAGTTATTTATTTGATTAGTAATCAAGGATTTCTTTTATAGCTAGAACGGCCGGTCCCACGTAGAACTGACTCTGATATCATGTAAGAATTGGGGATAAAACGGTTGCGGATACGGTCCCACATAGATGAAGCCCACCATAACAGTGAAAGCCTAGATGAAGCCAAAGTGAGGTTCAATCCCAAAACCAAATTTTGATGGAAGGAGGAGTAGCCTAGTAGGCTTATAAGTTAGACCTATTTTTCCTGTATAAACGATATGAGACAATTCATAAGTGATATTATATTATAATATTATTTATAAATAATTGCATATCACTTCATATGTCTCTCTTAAATGTATTTACTTTAGTTTATAAATAATTGTAAATTACTCTATACTTTTGTGTTATCCTATTACTCTATTACTCTACGGCATAATTGGTGTAAATATATATCCATATCGATTTATAAGATTTGCTCACATGCATCAAATTTTTTCTCTACTTAAACACACAAAAAAAACGGCTTTTTCTAATTACAAATATATATAGTGTCCATATCAACAAAATTCCCGAATTGATTAAACAAGCAGACAACGAACTATTTATCCTTTTATTGATAAGAGAAATTGACCCCCACTATATATAGCAAAATTTAATAAAAGTTGATTTGTATTTGGGGATATTTGATTTTGATAATGGGTGGACCCGCTGGCTTGCCTAACAAATATGTCCAATTTCAACAGGTCTCGGATTCTTGATTGATCATCTTTTTGCTCTCTATAGTTTAGGTCATAATTTTTTTATTCTCAACCTTTTTGTTCTCTTGCATCTGATTCATCTCATCTTATACCACTCAGACATTTTACCAAATATTTACTCCAGGTGAAACTAGACGACTGAGCAAAATAATAATAATAATAATAATAATAATAATAATAATAATAATAATAATAATAATAATAATAATAATTCAGAGTTGAAAATATTTTCTTCAATACATTAATATATCACAACATATGCAATCTAATTAAACCAGAGAATGTCAAGCTGTTGAGTATGGGGGTTAGGAGTTAAATTAGAAGTTTGATATCACTTAAAAGTTTGACTCGTTAAAATTTTTAATTTAATTGTTTGATTTAAAATAGTTTTTGAATCCGAAAGACCAAATTTTGAAAAGCTCAATATAAATAATTATTTGGAATATTGTGAAATCGTAATTTTATATATTAATTTATTAACTGTTTATCAAATACTTTGCACACACAACTAATTCAATTAGCTAGACGAAGAGTGTTAATCAATTCCAAACTCTCAACTATACTTTATGGATCATCTTAATTTATTCAGCTAAGCTATCAACCATTCACTATCCTCCAAACATGGTCATTTTTCCCACTTTGAATAAATAAAATAAAATATAAGAGAATATATAGGACTCTAACACACGGATTAGTTTAATATTAAGCTTAAAAGAGTGATTTATATTTAATCTCCAGGACCGCCATCAATCAGTATGAATCTAGGGTTTTCTTATTTTTCCCTTTCTTTTTTTTAATTCTGATGTAAAATTAAATAAAATAAAATCTAAACTGAAGAAGAAAAACTAAAATACAAAGTAATGATAAAATTTTCAAACATTCTGTTCAACACCATCAAACTGACTTCTGTTTTTTAAACACAAGGGAGTAGTACATGCTATAAAAAGTATTTCAAATATAAGTAAACTAAAAAATAAAAATAAAAAAAAAAAAGAA
>BKCP01000001.1:344154-360031 GCA_008636005.1 Striga asiatica
ATTCTCACTAGGTGGGCCCACCTCATGTCTCCTCGTAGACTCTTGGGATGCCCATGATCATTAATCTTCTCGTTCTCTAACCAATCTCCTCCATCTTTCCTATTTACCAACCAATAAATATAAAAAAAAAATTAAAAAAAATAAATAAATATTACTATATAAAAAATTCTCTCTCTAATTCTATCCACATTTTTAATTAAACCCACCTCCATTAACAAAAACCTCCCAAAACCAAAAGAAATAAAAATTAAATTAAAAAAGAAAAGGGGGACCATGAACTCCGGCGGCGACCACCCCTCCCCCAGTAACCCATCCGCCGCGCCCCCTCCTCCTCCGGCGGCCCCATCGCCGCCGCTCAGCCGGTACGAGTCCCAGAAGCGGCGGGACTGGAACACTTTCGGGCAGTACCTGAAGAACCAGCGGCCGCCGGTGTCCCTTTCCCAGTGCAACTGCAACCACGTGCTGGATTTTCTCCGGTATCTCGACCAGTTCGGAAAGACTAAGGTCCACCTGCATGGATGCGTCTTCTTCGGGCAGCCCGACCCGCCGGCGCCGTGCACCTGCCCGCTCCGGCAGGCGTGGGGCAGCCTCGACGCGCTGATCGGCCGCCTCAGGGCCGCCTACGAGGAGCACGGCGGGTCGCCGGAGGCCAACCCGTTCGGAAACGGGGCGATCCGGGTTTATCTCAGGGAGGTCAAGGACTGTCAGGCCAAAGCCCGAGGTATACCGTACAAGAAGAAGAAGAAGAGAAAGATGCCGCCGCCATCGGTCAAGGGTCAAGACCCGCCGGCCGTCAAGAATCAGAAGATGCCGGCCTGAAATAAAAAGGGTACTTACTATACCTTATGAATTATTACTTTATTATTAGTAACTCTGTTTTTTTCTCTTTTTTTTCGTTTTTGGGGATTTTTTTGGGGGAAAGTGTCATTTAGAAAAACTAAAAAAAAAATAAATGATTTTTTTGAATAATTTTCTTGAATATATGTGAAGGAAAGACTGAAAACAGACAAAATAATTGGGACCACATTACTTATATGATCACAAATATGGGTATATTCAAGAATTCTGTATTATTACTAAATAAAGTACAGAGAAACCCTAGATCCAGAGACTTAAAAGAAAGCCCTAATTTTGATGTTTTGATATACTTATATCCACTTTTGGTGCACCAGAGTACAGTAAAATTTGGCAATTTGGGATTTTTTTGGACCGCTTTCCTTTTTCTAATTTTCTTAATTCACTAAAATAAATACTGCAATTTGATACTGCCCACTTGATTACTGAATACTGATGTGCCTCCAATGTTTATTTCTCTCTTAAATCAAGCAATCCAGTGTGTATTTTTAATTTAAAAAAAAAATGTATCCAAATAAATCCAATTTTATTCCAATTAAAATATATTTCCTTTTTTTTCTTTGGGTTCTTTTGGGACCCAAGACATGAATGACCTTACAAGTTACAGCGTATTATTTTGTCTGCGGTTTTTCATGAAATGAGGCAACATGAATCTAAGACTATGATCATCTTAACCCCCTTTGGATTTCAAAATGACAATTTAGCTTTTCTAAAGTATTTAGTAATATAATCCTTGATTTTCTACTTATTAATATACCTTGTCTTGAAATTTGGTCTTTTTTTTTTCTATAAAACTAGATAAAGCTTCATGAAAGGTGTTTGTTGTTATACAGATTGAATTTGATTGCAATAAATCGAACTTATCTATTGAAAGCTTTACAGAACATGTTAACAATCGATTGAACTAGCTTTGAACCAAAAATGTTGAATACTGAACTTGAAATTATTTTCTTATATATACTTTTACTTTGGTTCACGAAAAGTAAATAAATAAATAGAGTAACTGAGGACTACAATAGTGAATATCTGATCCTAAGTTTGACACAAGGACGAGATTTCATGTTCCATTTCATTTCAAAAATAACATATCCTCACGATGATGTCACAATTATACACGTATCAATCATCTAAACAGGAACTTGAATATTTTTAAGCACAAAATCTTTTCCTAGTTTCAAAACTTATGTTTGGTTTTCATTATGGACAAAATCAACTGTAATTGGTATCACACTTTGGCTAATTTGCCTAGTTTTAGTAGTATAATTATCAGTCTCAACTTAATTAATTAATTAAATTGACTAAATGTACCAATATTTGGGTGAGTTGTATCCAAATTCTCACTAGTGACATTAATATAAAAAGATGCTGATTTATTTCAATACCTAGAATCAAATAGAGGCCCAGATATATTTACCACTTTTTATCATATTTGTGCTGAATTTCCTGACAAATCCTTAGTCCAAGCTCACAGAATTTGCAGCTACATTGCTCATAAAAATTTGCTTTTTAATCTTTAGTTTTTAGGTAAACTAAAAACAAAAGTTTCTATTAGAAACACAAATTAATTGGTCATGAGGAAGTGCATAAAGAAATGTTATCTTGAACATCAAAAGCAGGTGTGTTTGAAGATTACATGTGATTAATTGGTATGTACTATAGTTTTCGGTGATTGTGTGTGTGTATGTGTATTTTAGAACATAATTCTCTAAAAAGAAAAAAAATAAAATAAAATAAAAAAGATCTTTACATTTTCATCTTTTTTAATCATTTTACAGGACTGAACCTTGCAAACTGTAGCGAATGGAGCAAGAAAGGATTGCTGGTATCCAACGTTTGGCACGACTTGATCAGGGTTTAAGGATAGATTAGTAGTAAGAAGATCGTGTGGCAGATGATCAGAATTTATTCAGATCACCTAATTAGTTGTTACAGGATATAAATATATGTAGATTATTATGAGTATATTATTCGAAATGCAAACTTCAGGAAAAATGAAGTTGTTCTGAAATGTAGATGGAGTTCAAATGAAAGTAAAATAAATCCTATATAGCTTTTATGTTATACTAATTGATCATAATCTGGATATGTTATAAAACTCATGCAGCTGATATTTTGCTAGCTGCTTTCCCTTTGTAACGAGGGTTATTATTTCCTTGTGATCTGATTTATGTTTGATATCCACCTTTAGTTTTCAAAACTATTACAATTTTTTTTTTTTTTTTTGAAACGATAGATTATATTATAAATCAAAAGGCACAAATGTACGAATACACAGCAGCCAACGACTGAATAAACAGCAGTCAACAACTGAAAAAGTGGGAGGACAGGTCAGAACAACTAACAACTAAAAGGATCCCAATGGAGTAATACTCGAGTGTCTGATCCCATTGGGATAATAAGGTGACACTCAGTTTCACAGAGGCCAAACGACTAGACCAAAAACACAATTCTAAAATACCAAAACACAAATCTAAGAGTAAATAAATCAAAATACAAACATAATCAAATAGCCTCCCCCGCCAGATAATTCGAAATTGATGGCAGACAACCAACCCCAACGACGGCTCCCGAGCGCGAGAACAACCGCCCGCCACTGCGAAAAGCCTAGCAAGACGGATACCCGCACCCCTGAACTAATCGAAGATCTGGCCCGCACTCCAATCACGTGAAGAAACCTTCACGGCTCGACTTCACCGAGTCAGCNACCAAAAGAACATACATAGAGAAAAGCACACGGAAGTTCATAATAGAAAACAAAACTTAAGTTCACAAAAATTTAAAAAAAAAAAAATAAAAATCAAAAACAAAAATTAGTTTGAACCATCGATATGAATTATTAAATAGTTGAGAAATTAAATTGCAAAGTTCAGACGTACATCCAATCACACCCTTAACTAATCTGCAATAATATAAAGGCAAAAGCACCATGTGAGTTCTGAAGCATCACATAACTGAAAGAAATTGCAGAAAATCAAGTAGACAAGAAATATAGAACCCAGAAAGTGAAACATGAAAATACAGATAATTTATGAATAATTCATGTATATATACAATTACCACAATCCTGTAACCGAAAGGAAGACACAAAATCCAAAATCAAGAATCGAAATATATAACAAGGATATGAGAGGATAGGAATTAGGAATAGCTTCACATTATTTACCAACAATATCTCGATATATATTTGTGCTCAAGTTCAATGTGGGTACGAATAAATGAAAAGGCATCCAAATGAACTAAACACGTATTTTCTGTCGACAAGCGGATCAAAAGTAAGATTAATAAGCCACACTACAAAGATGTTAGAATCGAAACACCATTCAGAGATTATCAGCTATCCCATTTCTCTCAGCCATAACAAAAAAAGAAAAAAAGGAAAACACATTTTCACCTATTAACAGGGCGTAGTGTAAGTCAAAAGGGCAATGAACTTCAGTGCCTTATAACTCCTACAAAGGACTCTCATTTCGCACAGCTAGCTATAAATACCTGCATATTAACACGAAAAAAAAAAATCAAAGTATTAAGGGAGGACCAATTTGAATGTACAAGTTGACAAAATAAGATTTCCAGAAAAAGAGGCTAGCTAGTTGTGTTGTGCATAAAAAGCATTGGGGGAATGTTTATAACACAACTAGTGTAGCACAAACGAAAATGACTGCAGCGAAAACTGGTTAAAAAGTATATTTTTAGAAAAAAATATATATATATATAATGTAAACAGAAGTTAACATAAGCCAAATTTCAAGATGCTGTACAACAGAGTTAAAGGAACAAATGTAAAGTTCTTCCTCAGCACGGAGAGCGTAATCAAAATGAATTTGATGATACAGAAAAAGCACATAGATATAAGTCTAATTACTTTCGAGTAAGCTTCTAATGTTATCAAAACTGCTAAAGAAATTACCCTAGGCTTCCATTAGAATTATCATATGTAACATATATGCAAGAGTATTAGTATACATAGCAATCAAGCCCACATCCTCAAATTCTAATCCATCAAAACTCAAAGTCATAGTTTTCCACTTATATCACGATGAGCTCATGTTTGCTCCCGTAAACAAGCACTTGAACTGATAATCACAAGTTTAAACACTCCCAAATAAGTCGTATCCCATTACCAACTCTGATTTCAATCTCAAAAAATCGAGCACACGGGTGCCCAAATAATAATATGGGGTGATAAGAAACACATCCCTTAATCTACAAAACATCTGCAAGAACTAGCCAAAAATTCACCAAGTCTAGAAAAATACGGATTAAGCCCAAAATAAATACAATCAAATGAACGAACGAAACAATATAAATACAATCAAATGGAAAAAAGATTGTGACAAAACAATAAGAAGTATAAATCCAAGGAATAGAAACGGTTACCTTCAGATGATCCGTTCCGTTTGGCCCGCTTGACCTTCTCCAGCTGGACCTGAGTATCCATGAACAACTGCATCCTCTGAACCTCCAAATCCTTAGTAAACTGCATCCTCTGTTTTTCCAACTCCACCATCTGTCTCTGTTTCATAATCTCAACCTTTTCGTAAATCTCTCCAAAAGACTCTATAGCCTTGGCCAGCCTAAGGAACCCATCACCCCCAACAACTTCATCTTCTTCATCGGCCATATCCTGGCTCTCCTCCACCTCATCCCCCTCAAACCCTCCGTCATCCTCGGCGGCAGCAGCTGCAGCGGCGATCGCCGAGTAATTCTTCCTGAAATAAGACGCCCCATCCACCGACGCCGCCGCCGGAAGCGGGCGCTTCTGCGGAAGAACCGCCGGCTTCATCGTCGCCGGCGAAATCGGCCTGCGGTAGGCCAACGGCACGGCGAACGGAGGCGGAGGCAGGGAAAGCTGCGGCGTAAACTGAGGCGGCGCCGCCGGCGGGCTCGCCTTTCCCTTGTTGGGACTGGATCCGACGAGGAGCTCCATACGAGAGTAGAACTGCCAGGACGACGCCGCCCTCCCGCCGGAATCGGAGATCCTGGCCCTCTCGACCTTATACTTCTTCTTCAGGGTGTCGATCCGGTTCTTGCACTGGACGTCGGTTCGGCGGGTCTTCTTCGTGTGGCCGTGGAGGGCGTTGACGGCGTCGGCGACCTCCTGCCAGTCCTTCTGCCTGAGATTCCCGCGGTTGAGGTCCAGGTACCGCCGACCCCATGCGTCGACGAGGGTCGAGGTCGCTTCCTCCGTCCAGCAGTCCTCGCGGATAGAGGCCTGCCGCGCAGGCGCCTGAGGGTTGGACGATTCCGTCAATTCACCCATCGATCTGTAGATTTACCCAAACGGCGATTATGAATTTTTAGGAGAAGATGTGAAGGGCAGGCGGCGGAGTGAAAAGGGAAGGAATATGAATGGTGGGAAAGAGGGGCGAGGGATTGGGGTGACTGAAAGGGGTATCGCCGGGGTGGGCGCGTGGGAACGACGGCCCACGCGCGATTAGGAGCGGCGTGGGCTGACATTGGTAACAGCTTTTGGGCCTTTACGGTCCCGTCGGTCAGTGAACTCATGGCTGGCGGTGATTGGGGTTAAGTTGGAATTTGGGGGTTCTTTTGCAATTTAAATTAGTTTATTATTATTATTATTAATATTTTTTTTTTCGGGCTGCGGAGATTTGGAGGGAAATGGAGGAGTGATGGGCCAACCGAATTGTCCGGTCATGGGTTTGCCGTGTGCGCTTGTGGATTGGCGCTTTTGCCCTTGCTGTCGGGTCAAACTTTTGCGATTGACCCGGCAAAATCCAACTCTCATTTAATGCCCACCTTGATTAAAATTTTGAAAAATAAATTTCTTAAAACCCATCTAAACTTTATCATATCTACCGCTTTAAATGCTAAATTCCCCCTGAGCAAAATTGGTCCGACAATAATTCAACTCAAATTTACTTGCGTCATTGGACTATTGTCTGTCGTATAATGAAATAGATGAATTGAAATTTTATGTTTATTTGTAATGCAAATGATATCAAGAAAATATAGTTGCACACAAATTTGTGGGTCACTAACACCTGAGTTTATGTCTCAATTTTAATTTAATAATTTAAAAAGTCTTACCTTAAATTGTCAAAATTTAAAAGTTGAACTTAAATTAAATAGTAATTGAGGTAAATGTGATTTGTTTTGTAAATTTGCTTTAAATTATTATCAACTATAATCTGACCACAATCTAATGAATCGAATGTCATGAATTATTTTATTCTAGATTGTAAATATTTTAGTTGAAATGATGATTTTAGCTATCTAAAACAATTTGATCAATTTTTTTTTCGTAAATGCACAATTTACATTTTATAGTTCATGTGATATGTTGTAATGGTAGTTGAACTTAGTACATCGAATAAAATGCCACGTTAATAGTATGATATGTCCAAATAGTACAAGCTATAGTCACCTACTGCACTGGAAATCTATACATAGATGCAAATGCAAGTGCAGTCACTTGAAAATCAAGACTCAAAGTAGTAATCAACAGCGAAGTACGAATATTGAATCCAATGACATCGTATAAGCCTCTGTTCAAATGGCCCAATAAATTTTCAAATGGCCCAATGAACTTTCAAATGGCCCACACTTGGGACTAGTTGGGAGAGAAATGTCTATATTAAATTTATTTACTTTTTAATTAATCGGTTGGTAAGTTGTCATTTACTTTCAATTTTACTCCTAAAATTTAATAAGTTTTTAAGGAAAAATACACAATTAAATAAAAATAAATAAATACAATTATTAATGAGAATGTTCGTGTGATCTTCAAAAATTGAATTTGAAAGATTATAAAAACAAAGAATAAGCAACAATATAATTGATTATAGTATGATTAGTAGTGGTAGATTGATCCATTTTATTAATGAAGAAAATTCATTAAACTTTTAAATAAAATACACGAATAAAGAAAACTTTATAAGTTCATATATCAATGAAATATTTTTTGGGTGGTTTTCATATGTTTTTTATTTGTTATTTTCTTTTCATCTTTATACATTCAGTGATAATAAGGTAGATAAATGAAGTTCATGTTGTTGGCGATGTTATCCAATGTAATGGTGACGGTTATCTAGGTAAAAAAAAATTATAATTAAAATTATTAAATAAGGTTAAAATTATTGTGGACATTTTTCATGTTTTTTCATTTTTCTTATTTTATACGTAAAATATCAAATTTCTTATTGGAAGTATTCCTTAAAATGATAAGCAGCAAAAGTCCCACATCAAGCAAATAAAACCTGCTACACATTATGGCCTCATGCAGGTTAAAAAGGACGAGGAAATTCCCCATGCACGGCATTTACCTTATGATGTCACCTTGCCACCTTAGCATTGTACCATGGCAGCTTATGGATAAGAATTTATAGGGAATATTCCTTGTTAAGTAGTTGATGTCATTTCTAGAGTGTTCTATGAATGATAGGCTATATAATGAGGTCATGTATCATCTTCTTGTTAATGAAAATTTTTCCAGATTTTGAACAACAATGAAACAGTGAATTCTCTTTGTGTTCTTCATGTTTGCTCTTTCTCTTTTCTTTCATGGTATCAGAGCCCCAAGATAAACTCTGGGGCCTGATTAATCCTCTCTATAGTTCTAAATTTCCTTAAACTCGTTTCACCATGAGTACATCCTCAGAAATTTCCTCAAATCCTAATCAGATTCTCCAACCTCTTAGCCAACTCATTACAGTCAAGCTCAATGAGAGCAATTACCTCATCTGGAAACATCAAATTCTTGCTGCTGTGAAAGGATATGGACTAGAAGGCTATCTCACTGGTGAAGAGAAGGGCCCTAGCAATCCTCACACTCAAGATGGAAGTTTGGATCCACAATATGTAAGCTGGATCAAGCAAGATCAACTGTTAGTCTCCTGGTTGCTAGCCTCTCTGTCAGAAGGAATCCTAATCTCTGTAGTAGGATTCAACACAGCTCATGAGATATGGCACACTCTTGAAGTGAGTTTTTCCAGTCAATCGAGAGCAAAGGTCCTTCAGCTCAAGGAACAACTGCAAAACAGCAAGAAAGGATCTCAGTCAATGAGGGATTATCTAAACAAAATCAAAAGCATATGTGATGCTCTTGCTTCAGCTGGTTGCAGGATATCTCAAGATGATCATCTCCTCTACATCATGGCAGGGTTAGGACCAGAGTATAACCTCATTGTTGTAGGACCAGAGTATAACCTCATTGTTGTTACCATCTCATCAAAGACAGATTCAGTCACCATACTAGAAGCAACATCTCTCCTTCTTACCTTTGAAGCCAGGCTAGAAAGATTTGATCAAAGCCAAATCAGTATTGAAGGTTCTGTTCCAACTGTGAACTTCTCAACTCAAAGCAATGCTCAAAGAGGAGGTTTCACTGGAAATAGAGGAAGAGGAACAGACTCAGTACACAACTATGATAGAGGAGGAAGATCAACTTTCAGAGGTAATGGCAGAGGAAGAGGAAGGTCTAATAGACGACCAAGATGCCAAATATGCCATAGGAACAATCACACTGCAGAGAGATGTTTCTGCAGGACAGATCTTGGCTATATTCCTCCCAACAACAACAACAACTTCACTTTTGGTCAGAATCAAGTTAATACCAATCTTGCTGCAGTGAATAAACACAAAGCATTGCAGGAAGCAGCAATGACAACACCTCAGAGACATCTTGGTATCCTGATTCTGGAGCAAACAGCCACATCACCTATGATTTCAACAACCTCAATCTTGACTCAGAATATCAAGGATCAGAGAGAGTTCTTATGGGAAATGGCACAGGTTTGTTGATTTCTATCATGGTAATTCTATACTTAGTCCTTCAGATTCATCTCACAGCTTCTTACTCAAAAACCTACTTCATGTCCCTGTATAAAAAGAATCTTATAAGTGTTTCTCAATTTGCTAAAGGTAACCAAGTGTACTTTTAATTCTATCATACTCATTGTGTTGTGAAGGCTCTGGGGTCAGGACAGGTTCTACTTCAAGGGAGAGTTGAAGATGGACTCTACAATCTCAAGTTATCAAAATCTAACGGAGTTTCAAACAGCATCAGTTTTTCTATTGGAAATAAGAGGCCAAAGTGGGTGAATTCAGTTGATCACAGGATTGGACTTCATGTCTGGCATGATAGATTAGGTCATGCTTCTTTTGATATTGTAAGAAAGACCTTGAAAGAAAATAGTATAGCCTTATGATCTTGAGAAAAATCCTGTATGTGAGGCTTGTATGAAATCCAAAAGCCACAAACTACCTTTTTTAGATGCTGAAATAAAATCTTATGATCATCTTTAGCTTGTTCACTCTGATTTATGAGGGCCATTTCCTATTTCTTCTGTTAATGGTTTTAAGTACTATGTTTCTTTTATTGATCATGCAAGTAGATACTCATGGATTTATCTCCTGAAACAAAAGTCTGAAGTTTACACAGTGTTCCAACATTTCAAAAAACATGTTGAAACTCAGTTTGGAAAAAGAGTTAAGTGTGTGTAAAGTGATGGGGGCACAGAGTACAAAGCATTGAGTGGATTCTTTTCTGAAAATGGAATTAGGCACAGGATCTCTTGCCCATATACTCCAGAGCAAAATGGGTTGGTTGAGAGAAAACACAAGCATATTGTCCAAGTGGGACTTTCCTTGCTGGCTAGATCACATGTGCCACAGAGATATTAGGATGATGCATTTGTTACTGCTACTTATCTCATAAATAGAACTCCCTCTAAGGTGTTGAACTATTTAACTCCCTATGAAGTCCTTTACAACAAGAAACCTGAGTACAGAAATCTTAAGACCTTTGGTTGTCTTTGTTATCCTCACTTAAGGCCTTATGGGAAGCACAAACTTGATTTCAGATAGGATAGAGGATCTTTTCTTGGATATAGTCCCCAGTACAAAGGATACAAAGTTTTGCTTCCAAGGGTAATTGTCACTAGGGACATTGTTTTTGATGAAACCTTTTTCCCTTTTGTTCACAAACCCAATGAAATTTAGTCTACTGATTCATCCTTCTCTTCATATATACCCTCACCACCTCTTGTTCCCATTCCAAGAAGCTCAAATCTTCCATCTCCACATAACCATACTCTCACTCAAACCAACATATCCTCTCCTCATCAATCCTTACATTCTCCTCATTCTTCTTCCCACTCGCCACTTACACAATCCATTTCTAAAGGACAGTTATTATAGCATTACCTATTGAGACTGATACAAGCAATGCTATTTTACCATTTTCTCATGAGCATACAGGTATGTACAAGTCATCCACACTAGAAACTTCAGATCACAACATGCATCCAATGGTGACCAGATCAAAGGCAAAGGAATTTTCAAACCCAAAGTTTAGGCTGCTGAGTTGAACCATGCATCATTGTCTGATGTTGAATCCACTTATCAACAAGCTCTTGCTCATCCTCTGTGGAAAGAAGAAATGGTCAAAGAATATGCTGCCTTATTGAAAAATAACATTTGGTCTGTTACTCCCTTACCTGCAGATGCCACAGCTATTGGTTGTAGATGGGTTTTCAAGATAAAGAGACATGCAGATGGGTCCATTGCCAAGTATAAGGCTCAGTTAGTAGCCAAAGGATATACTCAAATTGCTGGGTTTGACTACACAGGTACCTTTAGCCCAGTGATAAAGCCTGTCACCATTAGAGTGATTCTTTTTATTGCCTTGTCTCAGAATTGGTGTGTTAGACAGCTGGATGTGGATAATGCTTTTTTGAATGAGGATGTTGACACTGTTCTTTTTATGAAACAAGCTCCTGGCTTTGTTCAAGGGGAAGGCTTAGTCTGCAAATTGAACAAATCCCTCTATGGCCTCAAGCAAGCTTCAAGGGCTTGGACTTCTAAGTTTGCCTCAGTCCTCTCCACATTTGGTTTTCACTCATCTAGAGTTGATCTTTCCCTTTATATCCGACACTTTCAAGCTTCAACCATCTTCATTTTGACATATGTTGATGACATAATTGTAACAGGATCAAATGCTTTAGAGGTTCAGATGGTCATTGATAACTTAACTCTTCATTTTGCACTTAAAGATCTTGGGACTTTGAATTATTTTCTGAGAATCCATTTTTCTCAAACAACTCAGGGTGTATTTCTAAGTCAAGAAAGTTACATTGAAGATATTCTCCAGAGAGTGAACATGATTAATGCCAAAGGACTAAACAGTCCAATGCTTTCTGGTCAGCACCTCTCTAAGTTCAAGGGACAGCCTTTTGAAAATGGAAAACTTTATAGAATCATGGTTGCTGCATTGCAATATGCAACCATAACCAGGCCTGACATATGCTTTCCAGTGAATAAGGTTAGTCAATACATGCAGAATCCCTTGAATGAACATTGGAAGGCAGTGAAGAGGATTCTCAGGTACTTTGCAGGAACAAGAGATTATGGACTTCATTTCACAAGAAACAGTCATCTTGGTATTAATGCATTTGCAGATGCTAATTGGGCCACTGATGTGGATGATAGAAAATCAGTTAGTGGATATTGTGTTTTCCTTGGAAATAATCTTGTGTCTTGGAGTTCAAAGAAGCAACCTACTGTCTCAAGGTCTAGCACAGAAGCAGAATATAGAAGTTTGGCTAATGCTACTTGTGAAGTTACTTGGATTCAGTCATTTATGAATGAATTAAGGTTTAAGTTGCCCAGAATTCCAACCATTTGGGTTGATAATCAAAGTGTTGTTTCCCTAGCAGCAAACCCAGTGTCTCATTCAAGAACTAAGCATATTGAGATTGATCTTCATTTTGTAAGAGATAAAGTTCTTCAGAAAAGCATCATGGTGGAGCATGTTCCTAGTGTTGATCAAATTGCAGATTCTTTCACTAAACCATTGACAGGCCAATTCTTCATGCTCTTAAAAAACAAGTTGCAAGGTATGTCAAAGAGAGCATTTGAATTGAGGGAGAGTATTGGAAGTATTTCTCAAAATGATAAGCAACAAAAGTCCCACATCAAGCAAATAAAACCTGCTACACATTCTGGCCCCATGCAGGTTAAAAAGGACGAGGAAATTCCCCATGCACGGCATTTACCTTGTGATGTCACCTTGCCACCTTAGCATTATACCATGGCAGCTTATGGATGAGAATTGATAGGGAATATTCCTTGTTAGGTAATTGATGCTATTTCTAGAGTGTTCTATGAATGATAGGCTATGTAATGAGATCATGTATCATCTTCTTAGTTAATGAAAATTTTTCCAGATTTTGAACAACAATGAAACAGTGAATTCTCTTTGTGTTCTTCATGTTTGCACTTTCTCTTTTCTTTCAATTCTATTGAGCGTTAATTGTGAGACTGAATGTATTTTATGTGAATGAAAACTTTTTGGTTGGAGAAAAAAATTGGTGAAAAAAAAAAAATTATTCCAAGAATGAAAAGTGATGTGACATAAAGAGTAATGCTGAAATATGATGTGATTGTGAAAATAATAATATAAAATATTATAGTTACAAATATGTGACTTGATAAATATCAGCATTTCCAAGTGATCCAAAATTAAGGGCATGCTTGTTTATAAGTTAATTTACTCACATTTATCTCATACTCAAAATCTAATTCAACTTTAATTCAACCCCACTCTCTTTAATGTTGTTCATCTAATTAAATATTACAAACCAATCATTCTTACACATTACATCAATTTGAATTCACTATTCATCCACTTACATAATTTTAACTACCTATCATTTCCAATCATTTATCTCCTACTTTTACATCAAATCAATTTTAATTATTTTATTTTAAATATTATTTTAATACATTTTTAAAATTCCACTAACAATCAACTATATCACCTTTTTTAAAATTAACTATAGTTAACAAAAATAACAACAAATTATTTCATAAACAATCAAACCCTAACATTTTGCTTACATATACTAATATTTTAAAGCGCATATAGTCAACCGATCAGTAGACTAATTATGTAATAAAAAATTATGTTTAAATTTACAAAATTATATATATATATATATACTACTTATTACTAAAATAAAAAATTAATTTTAAATTTATAAAATATATTGATAACGCACGTGAGAAAGCCCAAAGATGTGCAAAAGCAATAATTAACTGTTACTACGAAAAGATTGATGTGTGGGCGATATGATGATGTACATGTGTTCTTCTATTCAAAGTTTTGACAGTTATGAAATAATGTAGTGGCAGGCCAAATTATGAAATATGAATCATATATATCTTTAAATGAAGGCTATGGAGCTCAATGAAAGTGTTTGATCAGATCCAGTTCAGAAAAAAATAAAATTAACTGAGTATTTCTTTTTAATTTTGATGCAATCACCTTTTAAATTATAATTTTAAATATTTAAATATAATACACTATATTGAGCCTACCAATTTTTTTTTTTTTTAATAATTGATGACCTAATGCTGTAAAGAAAAATGCCCACCTGTGGATGCGAGCTACAATTGGATCATTTTTTTTATGGTTAAATCCAAATTCCAAACCATTGTGGGGACAACAATTCCAGCAGCAACGTCAAGATATAAAGCTACACAAGAATAAATAGTTTTGTAATTCGTGAATATTTTATATATTCATGCGTAAATATATAACATATAATTTGTTCATGAAATATGAATAGTTTTGTAATTCGTGAATATTTTATATATTCATGCGTAAATATATAATATATAATTTGTTCATGAAATATGATCCACTAGTTAGGACATAGGACATATTATAGTGAAGGCCGGGAAAAATATTTTATAATTTATTTAATTGAAAACAATAATTCTCTTAATAGTTGATTTTAAATTCTTAACAAAACTAACAAAATACTCTTATAAGTTATAATGCCTATTTTAAAACATTTTAATGAGCTGAATTCATTTTCTTTTTCAAATGAGAAATTGAATTAATTGATTTTAAACTAATGTTCATTTCCATTTTTCTTCTAGCCAACTATTATAGTATTATATTATAAAAATCAGTAAAATTATTACTTTGATCTTCATTGCGATATATGTGCCGGCCAAAGAGGCAGCTACAACCTGGAAACATGGAAACTGATCTTTTTTCTTTTTCTTTTCATAAAACCATTAATTTTCGGTCACACTGTATTTTTTTAGTGGTGGGACATTTTCATAACTCATACACATTAAAATTGCCTGATCTTATAATATTGAAAGACAACATAATTACAGAAATTTAAAGGAGTATCAGAAATGGACCAAAAAAAATTTATAATTACTCCCACCAATTGATTCATAGCACAAACGAAAATAATTATTCCATTTTCATTCTCTCNTTTATTGAAACTTTGTTGGCACCTAGAAGTTTAGGGAGGATATGATTTTGAGCGATATTTTAAGAATTTATAAAATTTAAAATTTTTAAATTTAAATGGAATCTTTTGAAATCTTATTTGATTGGAGGTGGGAATTAGTTTGGAATTTCGTAAATGTATTTTATCTTATAACTTTCATGGAGTATTAAGTGGGGATTATATATGAATTTATGATTCAACCTGGTGAGTTGAAAGAGAAAGGAATTAAAGTAAATTATTTTGAATAAAATAGATTGAGTAGATGATTTTGAACTTAAAATTAAATAATATTTCAATATAATTATTAAAATTTATTTGATGTAAAAATAAGATAAAAATTATAAGAAGTGATAGATAGTTAAAATTATACGAGTGGATAAATTGTGAATTAAAATTAATGTGATGTGTAACAATAATTGATAAATAATATTTAATTATATTTATAAAAGAATATGAGAATTGAGTTGAGTTCAATTTTAAGTTAGTCGATTTGGTATGAAATGACTCAACAGTTATAATCGGTTAAGTTCGATCATAACTCATATTCAGTCACACCTTAAAAAGTCTGAATAGAAATGTTAAATAAATTAAATAAATCATCACACTTTTTAAAACCTTTTGAATTTTCAAATAAAAATTTTAAACGGATATATATTATTCTTAAAATCTCATATTAATTAATATTACTGAACATTTTTGCCTAAATGGAACGCCAGAGAACACAGCCGGTCCGCAACCCGACATATATT